>VDFB02322354.1:0-68744 GCA_007258455.2 Sequoia sempervirens | reverse complement strand
AGTGACATATTAAATAAATAGACAAAATTTATTTATTTAATAATCAGGAAGAATTATTGGACAAGGATAATTAAATAAATTAAGAAATTTATTTAATTATAGAGAGACTTTAGACAATTAGTGACGTATTTAGATAAATAAATAAAATTTATTTATTTATATAATCAAGAGGAATAAAAAGATATGAATAATTAAATGAATTATTTAATTAATAGTCGAAAGTGGACCAAGGACATAATTAAAATGTCTTAATTATGCTAGGAAGAAAAAGGTGAAAAATAGAGTTTGCAGGCCTAGGTCATTTTTATGTGTCTACAATGTGCATAGGTAGAATAGTGGAAAAATAAGTATTCCAGATGGTTAGAGGCACGATTAGCATGAAGAATAATTAATCCAACAATTCTTTTATACTTACACAAATTGCATGCTGGTTTCTTGCAGCAGCAAGAAGCAATGATAATAGCACAGTGCAGAGAGAATGTTGATAGTAAATAGTCACACTTGGAAAACTATATACTATGTTGTTCAAATGACTATATAATAGCATTTAAGCTAGTGTGAATACATGGAAACATGTGCCAAGAGATTAGAATTATATTCCTTGGGACTAGAACTAAAGGGATATTGAAAAGTGGTCTGACCAATATGTATCTAGTATTGTGAACTTGACAGTAGCTATTTCGATGTTGTATATCCAAAAGTGATCCAATAAACTGTCTGCATGTGTTGTTGCCTTGTCAACAATCAGTGACAGTTTGTGTTGTTGCATAAATTCAAGAAGAAGTGATTTTGTTCTTGTGGATTGTAACATGTCAATGTTAAAGTCTCCAACAATAATCAATTTTGAATTAGGTGGCAATGAGGTAACAATGGTTTGTATTAAATTAAGAAGATCATGAATGGGTGTGTTTGTTGTCAAGTACAAATTTATGATGCGTAGAGTAGTGTGCACATGCAACAGGTCAATGGTTATTGATTCTAGACATTTTGTCAAAAAACTGTGAAAGTTTTGCATTGGAATTATTTTCCTGCAGCATGTTAATAGGCTGTGAATACTTGCTATAGTATAGCAATTGCATATTTTTTCAAGGAAGCCAATGTGGTTGAGCACATTGTGTTTGGTTTCTTGGAAGCAAAGGATAGTTGCTTGGAGCATATCATGGTCATTGGCTATTTCTTGTGCATGCAATGCAAAGCTACGTGTATTCAAAGAGCACATGGTAAAATGACTTGGAGAGACAGACAAAAGGCTATGTTGTACTTTCCATTGCGCCGAGGCCATAAGGCATTGCATTTTTCCATTTACTTTTTCTAAGACTTTGAAGTTTTTTTCTTGTAGTTTATGCATGAGATACAGTGACTTGATGTTTCTTACATGTGATAAGGTAGTGTACACAAGACCATGCTGATAGACCTTACATGGGTCAAAATTAATTGTGTCCATTGTGAGACCTTGTGCTCTATGAATAGTTTGTGTGCATGCAAGTTGCAAAGGAAATTGTGCTCGAGTGAGTATTTTTGTACCTATCTTGACTTTTCTAATGATTCTTGTTAGGTGTCCAAGAAGGCATAATACAGTTTGTGTATAGACTTTGCATTTTTTATTGGCACAATTTTCTAACAATGGAATCATTGAATTCTATCCAAACAATGTCTTCTTGCTTGGTTGTATACAATTTGAAGATGTCATCTGCACCATTGACTAGTCCATCTTGTGTATCAATGTTGCTAGCAATCAATTGTACCGAAATGTCTTGCTTGAGCAGAATTGTGCTAGGCAATGATGATTTTTGAGGTTGAAATTGAATGCTATCAATCATTGTGTTATGTTTATCAATCGCCTCTACAACATAAAGCTTTGTTGATAAAGTAGTCTAGCATTTTTTTGTTGTGCATGTTGACTATTGTATTTCTATGAAACAAGTATGGAAATCATGGATCATTTGGAGGTGTCTTAAAGCACATTGCATTTAGGTAGCCAATGTCTTGATTGGTTGGTTGACCAATCCTAGCACGATTAAGTATGGAAATGAAGTGATGATTTGTTTGTCTAATTACACTACGCAAGTCGAAGAACTTGACATTATTGATCAAAAAGGTATATGGCATGTTCTCCTTATCTATTATTAGTTCTTCAAATATTCAAGTATCACATATAGATTGTATTTGGTAGAAGTCACCAAAAAATATGATATCTATGTTTCCAAAAGGTGTTGTTGGTGTGTATTTGATTTGGCGAAGTCTTCTGTCAATGTTGTAAATCATTTTTGAACCAATCAATGACACTTCATCAATAAGAAGAATTTGCAATTGCTCTAATTTTTTGCTTAAGGCATCAACTATGCTTGAATCCAGAGGTAGCATTTTTGAAGAATTGCATGGAAATTGGAAGATTGAATGTGTAGTAATGCCACCTACATTGAATGCAACTTTTCCTGTTGAAGCAACAATAATGCCTTTAGGCTTGAGTGGATCACTGTCTAGTTGTTTATCATAGAATTGGATCATTGCTTCGAAAATTGTTTTTGTTGTGAAGGTTTTTCCTATGTCAGCTCCACCTGTCAAGAACAAGTACAATGGTTTTTTTAGAGAAAGTCTTTTTGTCATTAGTATGTCCTTTACTATTGATTGTTGGTCTTTATTCAATTGTCTTTGTAGTTTGTAGTATTCTTTGTTGCTTTGTAGAAATGGATGTGCAATCTCTGAAAATAGTTTTTTTGCATATAGAATCCTTGAGCTTTATATTTTTGATATGGTTCAAGTCACTTATGATGTCATGATTTTCCATGCCATTCTCCTATTTTCCTCTACCGATTTCATCTGCAATGTCTATTGCTGGGAAATTATTGTTTTTAGCTTTTGTGGAGGCCTCATCAATTTCACCCCATTTAGAAATAGTTTGTGCAGTGAACATATTTTTGATATTTGCAATCTGTGCTTTTTTTGTGTTGAATGTTGCACTCCATGTTTCAAATCTAGTTAACAAGGTTTGCTCGCTAGATCTGAAAGGCACATACAACATAAGTTTTTCTCAGCAATAATTCTCAAGGTCAATGTGTGGATTGTATCTTACATAGTGTATGATTTGTGGAGTTGCTCTTTTTGTAGCTTTCTGGAGGAATGATGGAGTAAAAAGCGGTATTTAGCCAATGAAAAGTTTTCAAAATATTTTGGCTGTTGTGTGTATTTTTCTATTATAGATGCACACATGATGTTTTTAGAATCGTCTTTGCTCTTTTGCCAATAGCTTAGGGCTTTTTAAAATGTAAACTCTACTTTTTAATGGTGCAATATTGATGAAAATAATTTTCCTTGAGCATTTACGCAATGGCAATGAGAGAATGATATGAATAGCTTGACAACTAGACATTTGTTGATAGTTAAGCAATGTGTTTCCAAGCTTCTATATAAATTGCACCTTTCCATCATAAGCAACCGTGCATTGTTTCCACAGTTTTCAAAATGCAAGAGATAATGTTCTATCTTGTTTCATCATATATGAGCTACAATAAGATGCACTAGCATATGCATCTAAAATAAATAGTGTATCTGTATTTGCATAGTGATAGGTTATCGTTAGGTCCTATCTCTTTAGTTGAAAAATGCATCAATATATCAACTAGCTAGTGTTCGAAGGCTATATGCAATAGAAGACATCTTGACTATCTCTCTCAGATTTTCTAAGTGTTTGGAACAATTGAAATGAAACTTTTAAACTAAGGGGCCACTAAACTATAAAGCAGGAAATCATTTATCTAGAAAGATTGAAATAACTAAACTAGAAAGCAGGAAATTATAAATCTAAAAAGCTTGAAATAACTAAACTAGAAAGTAGGAAATTATAAATATAAAAAGCATGTAAATTTTTGAAGAGTAAATGCTTGTAAAGAAACTATGAAACATTTAACTAACAACGGATAAAAAAATTAACAACTAATAGACAACAACTTAACAACTTGATATTGACAGTGAAAGTAGGTGCTTCGAAACTTTAGATAACAAAATTAAAGATTACAGACTCAACTACAACCTGCAAGATTAATCTTAACAGAACTCAACACATGAAAACAAAATTCACTCATAATTATCATTTACAAAATGAAAACAACAAAATTAAAAATGAAATACTTATCTATCTAATCTATAGTCCCTCAAGTGGACAACTCTCAGGTGCTCCTACACTTAGCTCAATTCACATAAACTTTGTAATTCCAAGATTACTCCATTCAAAATGATTCCATTCATAATACTAATAACTTAGAATGAGGGTAACACTTATTTTATTCATACTGAAAGTATAACTCAGAAACATAGTGACAACATAACGATATCTCCCTTGTATATCATTGCTTTTGATAGTTACATATTTATACAAAAATAACTAACAAAATCCTATATTTCAGATGGTAAAGATTAACATTGAAAAAGTCTTCAACTAATTTTAACAAACTAACAGACTTAAAGTCCATAACATAAAGCATTAAAGGGCTCGAGATGAGCCATAAAATCTTCAAACTGAAAATAACAGAAACTTCAAAAACTTAGTCCACCATGCATTCCCCTAAAGTTCTGGTGCCTATTCTTCTGGCACTTGTCTTCAATTGTGTTGAGGTCTGCGTTGAATCCACTTGGCTGACATGATGACCAATTGTGTTGATTAACCTGTACAATACTTAGAAACTAAACCATTATGTTAGCACGGGTTAGCTTATTTCAATTAATTTCAGGAAATAAAGATTGTACACCTTTTCACAAAAAAGCAAGCAATTACTAATCCTAAAGACAATTAATCGGCAAGATAAAGATGACTAGAAGATGTGAGGTAAGGTATTTAGTTCATTATATTGATGAGGTTATCTTTACCTCATCACATACCATATTTTGGGCACTTTCTTTGCAAACACATTTATCCAAATGTCAGAAGGGTCTCTTTTCAACATGAAAATTTTGTGTGACAATGTTGATCAAAGCATTGTAATGTAGTCATTTTCATCCATTTCCAATTCTTGCAAGATACTTTGAAATGAATGTTCCTTTATATAATGTTTGTTCTCTAATTGCTTAAAATTTTTTCCTATCTCCTTGATTGTAGCATTAGGCACTAGAAGTGGTTCTAAATTTTTTGTTTTTCTAATTGGAGGCAAGAGGAAACTAAATCTGCAACTTGAGTTTTTATATTTCTTGCAACTCTTTGTATGATGATGCATTTTCATTTTGACAAGGTTTGTATCAAGTAGCAATGAGTCACATGAAATATAATTTTCCACAAATTTTTCTATTTCACTATTTGAACAATTTCCATATACAAGTGCATCTTTTATCCATGTCAAAAAATGAACATGCTCGTTGCCTCGATTTTGGAATTCTGTAACAAAAGAATATTCTATGACTTGGCCAAAGAGCTCATGGTTTTTTAGCATCATTTTTCAAAATGCGTTGACCCTATGGTTGAAATAACGATTGCAAAGTACTGGATTCTTTCTGATTTCAAAATCCAAGTCCTTATCTTCTATAGTTTCATTAGACTTGGATTGTTGCGAAATAGATATTTGGTGCAAATCTTTGCACAATGGCTATAAAAAATGCTCAACACTTGTTAATCTTACAAAAAAAGTTGGAGGTCCCAATTTTTTATCATTGCAAATATGTTTTTTTTAGTGTTTTCTAGATAATTTGGTGAGGTCCGAATGCTTTTTAATGTTCTATAACCCAATGGAGATCTTAATATTTTTTCAAGCTTTGTTGGATTGCACACATCTTTTGCAAGCAATTTTTCACCTTTCAATTCAATTTTCCATATGTAAATCCATGCCAGTGAGGATACTTGGTGAATAATAATTTTAATAGCTTTAAAAAATATATTTGTTATGTGTGTTACAAAGTCATTGTCTTTATGCATAATCTCCCATTTTGCTATTTTTTGGTACGTCAAACTTTTAGTAATGTCAGTTGGTCGAGCTGAACCATAAAAAAAACTTGGAAAGTTCCTCTCCTTTGCATACATGTCCTATAAAATACCAAGAGGTTTAAACCCTTTTGATGGTGCAATTTCAATGATTGTTGTGTCAAGGTCTTTGATTGACTATGTTTCATCAAACCAATGTATAACTGATTCAGCTATTGGTTCTTCGTCATCTTCAGATGTGTCATCTTGCATACTTGGTTATGTTTCAAAATCTATTTGCTTTTTTTTTTCCTCTTTTCCAACAATTCATGCCACTCTCTATTATAGAGATGTTTTCCTTTGTGTACAACAGTGTTTTGGATAGGGCAATTAAAGCATTCATGACTATAGCAGGTCTAATATTACCTTGTGCATATACAAATTATCGTATTCTAGCTTTTGCTTCTTGATCTAACTGCTACTATCGTGGTTTCATCCGGTTTCCTAGGCAATGCTTGTTGCACTTTATCGAAATCTACAGGAACATTGACGATTGTCCCAAGCAAGCCATATTGTGCTCGTTTATATCTCAACTGCCTGATCTATGCAAAATCAATGTGCAAAGACATAATCCTTTCCTCTAGAGTACTCAAAGAGTGAACAATATCTATTTGTGCATTTTGTCTTATTCTTGAGGGTGTGGCAAAATATAGGATCTTACCATCTAATGTGGCTTTTATACATTATTTGCAAATGGGTTGTCCTATTGCTATATTTTTTTCATACATCTAAATAGAAAGTGAGGAAAAATATTTTACAAGAATAGCATCAACTTTACGAATGTTGTGATGGAAATGAAGCATGTCGCAAAGAAAGCATGGTTGAGTGGGTGTGTTTTTTATCGTTTGCAAGTATGAGTTAATAGATTTTTGGATTGTATTATTTTTTGTGCATATGTGTATTTCTTTTTTTGGTCGGAAAGTAGTGTTTGTCTTTTGGACCATAGAATATGCATATGGCCTATGTTTCAATTTTGGAAAGCATAAAGCATAAGCCTTTTGTGCACTCTGCATTTTTTTTTCAAAGAACATAATGATTGTTGTTGCGTTGGATTTTGGCTAGGATTGCAAAATTGAATTTTAGTTTGCATATGCAAATCGTAATGTATTTGTGCACTGCACATTTGTTTTTTTAAAGAATGTAATTATTTTTGACACATTAGCTTTGGGGTAGCCTTATAGTACTGAATTATTCTTGTGAGATTGGTAGTGGATAGGACAAAACTGGATTCTATAGTCTGCGAGACATTTGCATGAGACACTTGCACATTGCAGATTTTTGCTTTTAGGTTGTGTAATATCTCATGTGATTTTAATTTTGTTTTAGTTGGTGTATGTATTGTTGTAGCTTTTTTTTTATGAGAACTAATTACATTGTTTGTTGTTTCCAATTCAAAAGTGCTTATCATATGTTGAATACAAAGTGGATCCTTGATATGCATGTTGTGAGTCAATTGTTCTTCCTTTTGAAGTTGCTCATAATGACAATGTCCCAAGCTACTTGCAAAGCAAATGAAGTTCAATTTTTTCTTGGGCTTCATGCAATTAGAGTATGTTTTGGCCCTAGGATATTGAGATGCTTTCCATATGTGTATTGTTGCAACAAACATGTGGGACAACCATAGTGCACAAAATTTAGATCCTCCAAGGCCACTTTGTGCATATGGCATTCCAATCATGGAAACCAATGATTGTATTTGCAATAGATGATTGTTGCTTCCTATGCTAGATTTATTGAAAGTGTCAAAACAAGCCAATGCATTGGCCAATGACTGCGCCATAAATAATCACAAAGCAACTGGATCAAATTGTTCAACAAGCAAAAAAGCTATAGCAGCAAACATGCTTTCGCCACATGTAGTGGCAAATGTAGCCACTCTACAAAGTCCAAGTGTATCAAACACATCTTCTATTGTGTTCCAAGTGTTTCCCAAGTTGCAATATGTGATTTGAAAATGTGGTTGGATGTTTTGGATGCAATTGTATGTATTTAGCCGTGAAAACACAAGCTCATAGTGGCCAACAGTAGAAATTATATCATGAAAAAGAATTGATATTGCAGGATTACATGCATCCTTCTTGAAATGTAAGTACATTCTTTTGTATGTTAAAGACCAAATGCATATTGGTATGTTTAGCCAGTATGCTAGCCATTTTAGACAAAATATGTCACCCCAAATCCTAGTGTCACCTCTATCATTGATCTTTGTGGCTGAAAGCCTCATTCTTCTAGATACGTGTTTCTGACATGTATATTATGTAATTCTATTAGCATTGTTGGGTGCAAATCAGTTTCATAGGAGCCTAAAGCTATAGTACAACGGTTGTGAAGATAATCTAAGAAATTATCCACAAGACCATTGCATATTTGTTTCGATGTATAACAACAATGAACCAAAACATGCACTGTGTCAAATAAGCAATCACAAACTTTATAATTGAATGAGTCAATTTGAAAACAATGTACATAGTGGAGAGCTTCATCAATTGGTGTGAAAGGTGCAAAAACACTTGGTTTATAGGTTTATATTACAATTGGATGTTGTGACAATTTTTGTCTTTTAAGACGATTGTTTGTAAGCATATTATCAGATTTCGTGTCAAAGGACAAAAAATACAAATTGTATTGACGCTATTTAGTACAGTAATTAATATAAAACAATGTACCAAGCTTGAAATGTTGAATACATAGAAAGAAGAATTGAACAAGAAATTACTCACCGTGATCAGTAGCAATGCAAAATTTGTAACTATAAACTTTGGTTCACTATTGTGCACTAAAAAGCCTACAAGGCAAGACCAAATTATTAATATCAATTCATGTGACTAAAATGAAACTTTTTCTACGACTATTGAGCTGGGTAGTGGATATTTGAAAATAGGAAAAAGAGAAATAAGGATGATAATCTATTACTCACATTGATAAAAAAAAATGCAAAATATGTGACGATATCATGCAATTGAAAATCCTATGTTGTCCAGACGTTTCAAAAAAGAAAGCAAATAAATTGAGCAATTTTGGTATTAATATTTTTATAGTTTTGAAGTCCATGTATGGTTTGAGCTTAGATACATATATGTGTACATACAGACATATGCATACACACACACATATACGTAGGCATGTACATACACACATATATATACATACATAAATGTATTAATGTAGTTGTAACCTTGGAATTTCTAAGCAAATTCTACTTTATGAATCTGTAAATAGCAAAAAAATTTCCAAGTAAAAGGGTATTATGCTTTATCTGTTTGGTCCAAGAATCCAAAGGACAATGTGCAACATCCAAGAACAAAAGGATATTATGCTATATTTGTGTGTTGCGGCAAGTGAAACTACGAAGTGGAATATGCAAGAAAATTTTGCAATGTCCAAGGCAATTCCACAATCTCAACATGTAACTAGCAACAATGTTCCAAGGTCCATGGAAACTATGCTCTACCAAATTCTTGCAACAAAATTGTATTTGAAAAATTACCCATATGAAGCTTGTCATGTAACCCCGGTGGATCGATTAGTAGAATTCAGGAAACATAGAAGGTGACTCAAACACTGTAATTGCCTAGATAATCATAGAAATGCAGACCTAGAGCTTGGCCAATTCCTCAGCAGTTCCACTTTTATGGAGCATGAAATACCATCTTGTAAAGTTTCTTCTATTGCACTGATTCTTAAGGTAACAGGGTCCATTACAAGTAATTGGAAGAAAATGATTGAGTCCCTTTATCTATAACTGCAAATATAAGTGAAATATTGATTGAAAAATGCAATTACCAACTATACAAAATATCTTTGATGAATGAAACTATAATAATATACAAGCATAAGATAACAATAATGGATAAAGCACAAAGCAATACACTGGTTATGATTCTAAAACTCTAATGATTATTGTACTGTGATTTAGATCTATGAAAAATCTGGTTTTAGACTCAGATTTACTAATAGTAACTAGAGCTTACCTCGCTCTAGTGCAACTGAATAAGCATTTGGTCTTTTTCCATCAATGACAACACCATCACAATTACATAGAGATCCATTGTTGTCAAGTTTTTTCCTAAGGACTTGCACAAAAGTAGGAGAAGGAAAAAGTACAAAAAGGCTATAATTGCAGCACAGAAAATAGAACACTTAGATGACTTGAAGTGGAATTGTAATCTAGTAGGTTTGTTATATTTAACCAAAATAATTTTCTTGCATAAAAAATAGGCTGTGATTGTATAAAATAGGAATGAAAAATAGAGAAAAATTGTAAATTTAGAACACAACACCTCATAAAGTTCATCTCCTATGTATTCATGTATGCAACATATGATCCAAGTAATGTTCACTCAAACACAGTCAATAATTACAAAGTCTTCATCTCCTATGTCTATGTAATTTAAATAAAATGATCCAAGCAACAAACCGCCACCTCGTGAAGAAATGATAATCTATCAAAATTAATAATAAGGAAAACTGCTTATAAATGCATTCCAATTTCAACACCCAAGATTAGCAGCCGAGTTTTAGGGATAAGGCGTTGAAATTATGAATAAATAATTGCCTATCCACAAAAAATACCTATGAAGCAGACAGGTGAGAAGTAACAAAAGATTAGCAATGCAGTCAAGCCTATCACAATTCCATGCAACGTAGGATATTCGCCATATCCTTGTGGAATCAGCCTTATCAATAGGGAAATTCGGTCTTTTTGCACTCTTCTTAATAGTTGTTGAATTTTCTTTACGTTGTACCCGCTTCCGTCAGAATTTTACCCGTCGGAAATCATGCCGCGTAATGCGTTTATTATTCTGCTAATGTTTATGGGATTATTTTAACAAGTGCTGCAGTTCATCTTTTCTTTCGCAATTCTTCTCATTACTATTGGAATTTCTCTCATGGTTTTGTGTTTTTAATTAATTTAATTATTCTACTAATTTAACCAATCTACTGTTTTGTTGCTATTGGAAATATTTATTGTGAATAGAATGAAGTGCAGGCATCATTAATGGCTTATGGTGTGAAGTTTTAAGTTTGTCGAGCAAAGGATTATTTGTGTTGTTTATTCATTTGCTTAGATTACATGCATGATGTACATGCATCAAAACATCCATGGTACATTAGACATATCCTAAACATATAGACATCTTTCAATGTCTATCATTATTTCATAAACAAACAATTAATTTGGATTGAAAACATATAAAACCATGATTGAAATATCAAAGGCCAATGAGGAAATTGCAAAAACAGAGATTAACCCAATAAAAACACTCATTGATAAGGAACAACAGAGATCAAACCATTGCAAAAATGTAAAAAATGATTAAGAGGGTGAAATCTGTGTTTGTTGAGAGATTTTATGTCTATTGTATTGGAAGCAAAAAATGACGATTTGTAATGACTAGAGTAGTTGTTTACATCTGCATTTCCGCAAGTGGGTTAATGTCTATTGTTTGTTTTTCTCTGCATTTTATAGGTTAATGTCTACTCTTCCCTATCTTTGAGTGCTTTTATGGGTTAGTCTCTGTTATTGAGTTAAAGACCTAACACCATAATTCATTAATGTTGACTTCTCTATTGGCCACGATTAAGAATGGAACTAATCTTTTCTCTACACACATGCATCCAAGTGCACTTCAATCTATTAAATAAAAATGAAAATTAGGTTTGAATAAGTGAAAAATGTCTTCGTATAAAATCATTGCATCAATTAGTAATGTTTTCTTGCTATTGGAAATATTTCATGGCTTTGTAATGTTCTTTGATATAGTTGTGTCTTGGCATCGAGTGTTTCTGTCAATGCATGGTGTTTTAATGAGGACATTTAGCATTTGCTAGTCCCTAATTTTCAATTATTGTCAATGGATTGAAGTGCAGTCATCATTAATGGATTCTAGTGTCAAGTTTAAGACTATCGAGAAAAGGATTATTTGCATTATTTATTCATTCAGCCAAATTGATTTGATGACGGTAAAATATATAAAACGGAGGCGCTTTTGGTAATTTCCTAACCTTTTTATTAAGCACTATCCTTTTTGCGTTGTTTATTCATTTGCTTAGATTGTTTGATGAGGGTGAAAGGTTTGTCTTTTGAGAGGGTCTATATCTATCGTGTTGGAAGCAAAAAACAACGTGTTTGAAAGTTGCTATATCTTTTACACTATTATTTCATTTTTTTTCATGTCCCCTTAATGGGTCAATCTCTGTTGTTCCTTATCATTGAATGCTTTTATGGGTTGATGTATGTTGTTCAGTTAAAGACTTAACACCATAATTCATAAATGTTGAGTTCTCTGTTGACCACCATTAACAATGCAAGTAATCTTTTGTTTTCCATGCATGCATGCTAGTCACACTTCAATCTATTAAATGAAAATTAGGTCTAGATAAGTACAAAATATGTCGTGTAAAATTTGCAATATTTCATCAATATGCAATATTTTTTTCTTAGGGACATCTAGTTCTTGAATGAGATTACATTCATAATTTTCTATCTTTTCTCTTCATTTCATTGATTAAGAATGAAATTAGTCTTTTCTTTGCACACACGCGTGCCAACTGCACTTTAATCTATTAAATAAAAATGAAAATGAGGTCTAAATAAGTGCAAAATGTCTCGGTATAAAATCATTCCATCAATTGGTAATGTTTTGTTGCTACTGGAAATATTTCATGGCTTTGTATATCTCTGTTGTTCCCTATCATTGACCACTTTTATGGGCTAATCTGTGTTGGTCAGTTAAAGACTTAACACCATAATCCATTAATGTCAACTTCTTTGTTAGCCATCACTAATAATGTGACTAATCTTTTCTCTGTCACACATGCATGCCAACTGCACTTAAATCTATCAAATGAAAATTAGATCTAAATAACTGCAAAATCTCTCAATGTAAAATTTGTGTCTTTTGAGAGGATTTATAACTATCCTATTGGTATGCATACTGTTAAAACTATCTTTGCATTTTTTTAAAGCACTTGTGTTGTTTTAATCATGTTTATATTAGCATCTCGTAAAGGTTTTTCATAATTTTCTCATGGTGTTTGTAACAATTACTGATGTGAAGACTAATGTTTTATGTGCGCTATTGCCTATTCGTGCATTAATCAAAAATCATGCCACTAATGTGTATCCTATGGTTTGTGGCATTATTTTATTAAAAAAGAGTTTGGGCTTTTTTTTTGGCAATTTTCCCATTCAATCCAAATTAATTGTGTGTCCATGAAACAACAATAGTCATTGAAACATGTCTATTTGTTCAAGATATACCTGATGATCGATGTATTTTTTAATCCATGGAAATCATGCATATCTTCAAGAAATAATACTTCTATTCAAGATGTCTATTTGAAACTATTAAAATGAATTTTGGTCTATTTTTTTGCATTTTTCTCATTCGATATTTTGATTTTGATTTTGGTTTTGTATTTCCCCAATTGCAAATTATTCTTGGGGATAGTGAAGGCAAAAAATTCATCAATTCCTAATTTTTTGTTGCTATACACATGTATTCACTGCAAGTGTTTATGTGAACACATGGAATTGTTGATAGTAGTTCATGTGCCTTGTGTTTGTGAGCATATTTTGCATATATTTAGATCTAATTTTCATTTATTGTCATCAAATTCAAGTGTGGTTGCCATCAATGGATTATGGTGCTAAGTTTTACAACTATCACCCAAAGGATTCTTGTCAGTGACATTGAAATATGTCTATGTATTCAAGATATACCTCATGTATCATGTATGTCTTGATGCATGGACTTCATGTATATCTTGAACATATAACAGTTATGTTGAAGATGTCTATTTTCATTGTTTAAATGGAATCTTAGCTCTTTTTTTTGCAATTTTCTCATTGGCACTAGATATTTTGGCTATTGTTTTCTATTTTCCAAATTGCAAAATATTGTTGGGATGAAGAAATAGAAAAATTCCATCTATTTCTAATGTCTTGCCGCTTTAGACATATTTTCACTGCGAACATCTATGGTGGGTAGGTTGCATTGTTGATAGTAGTTAACATGCCCAATTGGAAATTGGAATGCATCTTTACATAGATTTTATTTACTATTAAGATTGATAGGTGCATTGATAATAGAAGCACTAGCTTACTACTATAAGGCAATCAATAGATGTAGCTGGTAAACTCAAAAATCACTTTAACCAAATAGGATTTTGGTGCTTGTGATTTTAGGTACCTGTTTGAGATGAAGTTTTCCAATGCTTGAGCAAGCAACACCAACGACTAGATTCATGTGAGTAGGAGAAATATGTCCCATAGTATACAACATTGTCATAAATATGAGCCCAAAAGAAGAAACAATTGTCACATGAGGTAACACATTGTCTCTTGCATCCATCATTACTTGCCAACACCCAAGTAACATTAAAATAAAAGTTGAAAGAATGTCTATTGTACTTCACATAGATTGCATCAACTTCATTAGATAACATACAATAAGCATATGCCCATAACACGACATACGACAAATTCATCGCCAACAATTCACTGATGGAAAATTCACTGCCAACAATTCACTGTGGGAAAATTCATCGCCATGACAATTCACTGCGCGAAAAATTAATTGCATGAATTTTTGGTGGTTAATTTTCCATGGCGGTGAATTGCTAGTGGTGGTGAATTTTCCCGTGGCGAATTGTTAATGATGAATTTTCTGTTGATGAATTGTTGGTGGTGAATTTTCCTAGAGCCCCATAACACATAATAAGTATGAATTGTATTCTAATCACAAAATAAGATCCCAAATAAATCTAAATTAAAATCTAATACTAAATCCATGCATTGGAAAAGCCTAGAAAGCTTCATTAGATAGATTGTAGGCTTGTAATACTTCTAAAAAGCATAAGAAGAGTGAATGAACAAAATTGGGAAAAAGATATTGCATTATTCATTTTAGCTTTAATCTTAATCTCCATACTTCATATGATTTAGGAAACATTTAAAAATTAATATATAACATAAAATAATAAAAATGTTACTCACATATTAGTTAAACTTTTTAATACTTATCTCTACTTCCTCATTAGTGCACATCGTCATAGATGCAAATCCTTGTGCAATTCCACTTTCCCTATTTATGATTAGCTACAAAACTGGTTCAAAGATGAGGTTACAAACATATGCTATAATGCATTAAATGGAAGTGGTAACCCTAGAAAATCAAATGACATTGCAATTTACCTAGAGGACAATTTATCAACCTAGTCAACCATACAAAGAATATAATAGTTAGGTTTTTGATCAATATATTTAACTTTCAATATTTATTTTTATCCTAAAATTAAGAAATTCTAAAGCCATATCAAGTTGTAATTTATTATTGAACAAAAGTGAAAATCAATGCTATCATTCACATTTATTTCCACCCATGATAGTTGTATAATTGTTTGGATGTATCTGCATACGTCCATTGCCACTTAAACAAATAAAGTTGACATATTCTTACATGTATACATGCTTTTGAATTAGTCTACACTAATCTCTATCGATTTCTGATTCTCCTTTTCAATTTTAAAGTATTTTAACTTATTTCCATTTGATGGATTTATCCATGATTTAATTTACATGTATACAGTAAGACCAAGGCAGATTAAAGATATATATTTTTTCCATATACATTTCACTACGCTATAGTTGAACTATTACATTATTGATTCATTGTATAGAACAAATTGAGACCAATTAGTTATGTATCAATGAATATGCCCTATAACTATAAATGTAAAATGGAAAAGGTTGGTTAATTAAACATTTAATTAAGTTATGGACTTTAGGTGAAAGGGATATGTCCTAGACTAATTAGGACTAGTTGATGCATTTAGCTATAGATGATGAAGTTGATCGATTGGGGATTAAGTGATGAATAGTCCTAGGGAATATTTTAGTTCTCTATATTTTCTTTGTCTTTGATATAATGCAATCAAGTGGTGTTGTGTGAAAGAATAATTAAAATTAGGATGGACTAAAATGAAGCTTAAGTGGCAAATTGCGCCAATTGCTTAGCAATTGTGATGTAATTGATGCCCCCTCAAGAAAATTGTTGAGTGAAATGGTATGTTGAAAAGACATAGGAGAAACTGAATTTAGATGATATGCATAACATTAGTATACAACTAAATGATTTATTAACGATTGATCATGTTGATTCATGTCACTTGGATGATTAGATTTGGTTTGCATGAATGTACATGTAGGATGATGAAATCTCCCGAAGATGACAATGCAACTAAATGACACATGATGATGGATAAATGGTGAGGTAAAAAATGGAATAGATAAGTAAGACATGTTGTCATAGTGACTTCATGTGCAAGTAGCCACCTTTATTTTGTTGTGGCACTTAGTCTTATGCACCATGATATAAGAGACCATGATGACTATGAGTCATGTGAACATAGACTGACACACTAATAGAATAGTGACGCGATAGACAAATTGTCTTTAGCACACATACATATGAATAATGATGACAACTGTGGTAGTGTGATTGGTGCAAAAATAAGAGTAGAAGCAAAACAAAACATAAACCAAAGATAAAATAAATTAGAATATGTAAAAGCGATGCATCATATATTGGAAAAATAAATGTGCGGAAAAATTCCAAAAACGTATGAAGGGAATGACATCGTAGAAAAATCTAAGCTCCAAGCACATACAATTGATTTGAAAGTTTTGAAATGAAGTATTGTACATACTTAGTGTGGATGTAATTGTTAAAGCTATTAGAACAATCATTGTGCATAAAATATTATGTTCTCTTCCTTTCAGATCTCATGTCATAGAATCCACAAATGCATAAACTGGTTTAGAACAACCATTTCACATTGTTGTAGCAATAGATCCATGTCTTCAATGAAGGAAAGATGCCAAAAAATAAGCATTTGGCAAAGACCCCTGCAAAATCAAAGATGCTACAAAACGCACTATGCCATGCTTCTAAAATAAATGGGGCCTGAACATCACACATGTATCTGACATGTGGTTATAGACAATATACATTATGTAACAATTTTATCTAACAACTTTTGAAACTGCCTTCTATATAGTTTCTTTGTTTTAGGGGCTAATACTATTCAGTATTTGCTTCATGTGTAGGTATGCATAAACAATAGGTACATGCCTTCACCCATATATGCACATATACATACATACACACACACACACACACACACACACACACACACATATATACATATATACATACATATACATACATACATACATACATACATATATATATACATATATGTATGTATATATATACATATACATATATGTATGTATGTATGTATGTATGTATGTGTTTATATATATATATATACACACACATATAAATATATAACATACACACACATATATATATGTATGTATATATATATATATATATACATAAATTTATATACATATATATATACATACATATGTACATACACACACACACACACACATATATATATGTATATATATACTTATATATATACATATATACATATATATACATACATATATATCATATATATATGTATATATATTTATATATACATATATATAAATACATATATATATGTGTATGTATATATGTATGCATATATACTTATCTATATATATATTCATATATATATTTATACATAGATATATGTATATATACATATATGTGTATGTATACATGTATATATATATATATATATATACATATGTATATATATATATATACATATGTATATATATATATATACATATGTATATATACCTATATATACATATATACATACATATATACATACATATATACATACATATATACATAGCATATTAGCCAATGTAGACATGAACCTATGATTTTGTTTTAATAGACTAAAGTGCATTTGGCATCCATGCATGGTAAAGGAAACATTAATTGCATTGTTAATGGTGGCTAACATGGAAGTTGACATTAATGAATTATGATGTTAAGTCTTTAACTGAACAACATAAATTAACCCATAAAAGCACTCAATGATAAGGAACAACAGATATAGGAACTTACAAAAGTCTCCTTTTTTGGTTCCAACACAATAGCTATAAACCCTCTCAAGAGACACAAATTTTATCCTGATTCAATGTTCTGAACAAATGAATAAACAACACAAATAATCCTTTGCTTGACAAACTCAAAACTCAACACCAGAATCCATTAATGGCGACTGACAACTACACTTGAATATATTTACAATAAGTGAAAATTAGATCCAAATAAAAGAAAAATGTGGTCATACACACAAGGCACATGAACTCAAATAATTACAAATTGATAATTTTTTTCCCTTAATTGCTCCCAAGAATAAATTGCAATTGGGAAAATACAAAACTAGGAACAAAATATCAACTGCCAATGATAAAATTACAAAAAAATAGGAAAATATTCATTTTAACAGTTCCAAATACACATCTTCAATAAAATTCTTATCTGTTCAAGATATCCATGATGTACATGCATCAAAACATCCATGATACATCAAATATATCTTGAATAGATAGACATCTTTCAATGTCTATCACTGTTTCATGAACACACAATTAATTTGGATTAAAAAAATAGAAAACCATTGTAAGAATTGGCTATGAAGGTAGCCACCTAAGATCTAGAGGCCTAATAGAAAGCATAAGCATAAGAGAGATAAAAACAATATGTCAAGAATAGACTGTATTCTTATCAATGAATGCAAAATATGATGAGCTATGCAAAAGTACATAGGAGACCCCTTGGTTATATAGCCAAGGTGAGAACATAGAAGGGCATAAGATTATGACAAGTGTCATAATCTTATGACATGAGACAACTATGAAAATCTATCACTCCACCTAAAGTGGAAAAGTAATAATGTGATAATGACCACAAAAGGTGGAGAGATAATCACATGATGTCTTCACAAAAGGTGGAAGCGATAAAGTAATGACATGTCAAGTCCACCAAAAGTGGAAATTCTCCAACTACCACCTATGTGGTCCCTAAGTAAACATAACTAAGGTGTAATCATGACCTAGGAAAAGGTACAACAGTTTTAATTACACCAACACCCCACCTTAAGTGCAACTTAGGGAGAATGTACACAAAAGAAAACAATGCAAGATGGGTCCCGACTACGAGGCCATGTTAGGTACCCATGTACAAATGTAATGCAATCTCTTGCAACTGGAGAAAAGGAGAAAACCCATTGGGACAAAAATCCTCCCCAAAAGAGAGAAACAAAACAAAAAACATGCTCTAGGAAGGATAAAACCTCAAGTGAGGAAAAAGTCCCCCCCATAAGAAGAATAAAGAAGATAGTCCATGCAACCCCCCCTCAATGGCGAGTCACTACTCAAATGTCACAATGTCAAGAGTCCCCAATCTTTACTGAAGAAGGAGACAATGTAGAACACTGTGAAGGCTGATGTAGAGCGGACCAAGGATGATGATGAGTCCTCCAAATGTTGTTCCAAAATAAATTCCAAACTATGACAAGCACTGATAGAAAGAATCGGGTACAAATGCATAAGATGCCACATAATTGGTGAATGAGTTGAAACTGTCAACTCAAGAGTAACTGCAGAATCTATCGATGAAGAACTGTAGATGAATCCACACTGCAACAAGAATAAGGTCAGAACCAAGAAGACAACTATGGGAGCAACAACTTGAATGCCCATCAATAGCAGATCAGTACAATCTATGTCTCACTGGAGCCATGCACAAATTGTACAATCCAAGTCTCACTAGAGCCATGCACCAAGTCTCTGGATGTAGAACCAAACTTTTGAAGACAGGTAGAGTGCTTCTAAAATAGGAGTGTCTATATGGTGACTAGTCCATCTCATCGAAATGCATGGGTAACCAGCCGCTGCATTCGCTGAGTAGATAGGAACTAATACTAGATACATAGATCAACCCAAAGAAGCATAAAGTATGACAGAGTACACTAAAACAGAAGGATTGTGGCACTTTATTTTAGTGTATTACAACATTACATAGAGGAGAACTACAACAACCATGATCATGATGCAAAATTGCATGAGAAACTCTAAAAAGTTTGGGAGTGCAACTAGACCTTTAGAATTTGACGAGCAATAAATGTAGCCAAATAACAAAATTCTGAAGAAACATCAGCACCACTAGAAAGTTGAGATCGCCACCTTTCTAACGATATTTCGTTTGCAAAATTTTGCCATCTAGAGCAAAAGTTATGTAAAAATGAAAAAAGGCCTAAAAAAGGACCTTTTAACACTAATTGAGTGCAAAAATACATTACTAATTGGGTAAAAAATTGCGCTCCTGGTCGCGCCATATGACCACCCTTATTTAAAAGTTCAAAAAGAAATCAATGTTGTAGGTCCGCCACCGCCATTTGTGGCGGGCGGGTGGAGCGGTGGTCGTGCCCAAGTGGTCAAGCCACCAGGGGGCCACACCACCCCTCAATACTGTTGGTCTTAGAAAATAAACCAAGGGTTATAATATATGTCGGCCTTATTAAATCCTCAACAAATATAAAGCACCTTCAATCTTCAATAAACAAAACTTTTAATAAAACTTGTGGATATAAAAGGATTATACCGCCTAATCAAGCATTAGTAAGAATTGGCTATGAAGGTAGCCACCCAAGATCTAGAGGCATAATAGAAAGCACAAGCATAAGAGAGATAGAAATAATATGACAAGAATAGACTGTATTCTTATCAATGAATGCAAAATATGATGAGCTATGCAAAAGTACATAGGAGACCCCTTGGTTATATAGCCAAGGTGAGAACATAGAAGGGCATAAGATTATGACAAGTGTCTTAATCTTATGACATGAGACAACTATGAAAAGCTATCACTCCACCTAAAGTGGAAAAGTGATAATGTGATAATCACCATAAAAAGTGGAGAGATAATCACATGATGTGTCCACAAAAGGTGGAAGTGATAAAGTAATGACATGTCAAGTCCACCAAAAGTGGAAATTATCCAACTACCTCCTATGTGGTCCTTAAGTAAACTTAACTAAGGTGTAATCATGACCTAGGACGAGGTAAAACACTTTTAATTACACCAACAACCACGATCGAAATATCAAAAGCCAATCAGGAAATTGCAAGAATATATCTCAAACTCCATATTAATAACAAAGATGCTACAACAACATATCATTTTCAATTAGGAAAATTCAAAACTAGGAACAAAATATCAATTGTGAATGAGAAAATTGCAAAAAAATAGCACAAACTTCATTTTAACAGTTCCAAATACACATCTTCAACAAAAGTCTTATCTGTTCAAGACATGCATGATGCACATGCATCAAAACATCCATAGTCCATCAGACATATCTTGAACAGATAGACATCTTTCAATGTCTATCACTGTTACATGAACACACAATTAATTTGGATTGAAAAAATACAAAACCACAACTGAAATATCAAAAGCCAATGAGGAAATTGTAAAAACAAGGATTAACCCATAGAACAGTATTAAGCTACATAATTATAAAATGTTGAAAATGGAGGTAATTATGTAACTTAATACTTTGTAAAACTATGAGATTGTAGATCTAAATAAGTGTTCTTTGTTACATATTTTTTGTAGATGATTATCTGTTTAGATTCATTTTACCATTTGTAAAAGTAGACAAAAGATTGTAGAAGAATAAGACCAGAAGATAGAAGTGACACAACATATACCATGGAAAAACCCTTTCGGGAAAAAAATCCACCACCAAAATCAATAGTGCTTGTATTATTTAACCTTAGAATAAGATTACAATAATTCTTTATTAATCCTTGCTTGAGATGCTTCTTTTTCCTTCAACAAATGTTCTTCACAACTTGCAATAAGCTCTGATAAAACTCTCTTCAACTTGCTGCAATTAATAGACAATTATGAGCCTTGAAAACTCCAAAGAGTTGTCAATTACAAAGCACAAAGCTTATCCCACAAAACCTACGCCTATTCTTTGCAAGTAGAGTTCTTCCATGAAAAATAATGTCAAACCAAGTCCTTCATCAATTTGGGCGTCCCAAACTGAATTCCTAACTCAATGTTGATTCCAAAGATATCTTGTAAGATTCTCCTCAAGTTGGCACCCAAGAATGGGCCCACTTAACTCAGCCTTATAAAATATCTTCTCATGCAAAAATGTTAACTCAAGATGCCAACTTGGGTGCCCAAGGTGGGTCCAAGTCAATCTCTGTTAACTGAAACATATCTCTCCACCATTCATGCAAATATCATGCATGATTGATCATCCCCTATTAACTAAAATTAGTCACCTATTATTTGTCATGCAACTCAAGTCATTAGCATGAAATTCAAGTCAACTGAAGTCAACTAACATGCAAATCAAACTAACTACATGCAATTGAAGATAACTAAACCATGATTGAACTGAACTGAATTGAACTAAACTGATACTGAACTAAATTGAACTAAATTGAACTAAACTGAACTGAATTGAACTCTATGCATGTAAACATCAATCCCTAACTTCTAGGATCTTTACATGCATTACTAAAGTGTTATCTTTTCTCCAAATAGTTAACTTAAATCAAGGTGAGTTCCACCTTCCATGTGGGTGCCCCATGTGCTCCTATTTTGTAGGAGCTCTTCTTGGGCATCCCCACATGTTCCTATCAATTAGAATTAATTAAAAATATCAATTTACATGTTTATTTCATTCAAATTTAATCTCTTTCTAATCCTAGTGTTGGGGAACACTTTCCAAGGACTTAGGAGATACATGAAATAATGTTTAGGATTGTAATTAAATGGCATCCTATTCCCAACACTCTCCCACTTGACATTATACATTGCAATTATTCTAAACAAGGAATCATTATTATAAATCAAGTACAAGACTCAAGGCCAATGGCCTTCTTGCAACAAGAGAACTTATCTGTAGGAACTGGTTTCGTAAGATAGTCTGCAACATTGATCAAAGTGTTAAATTTCTCAATCAATACCTTCCCACTCTCAACCATTTCTCACACAAAGTGATACTAAACATCAACATGCTTAGTATGAGAATGATACATAGGATTTTTGGCTAAACAAATAACATTCTAACTATCACATTCAAGTTTAATTTGCTTGCAATTAAAACCAATATCTTTCCCAAGTCTCTGTAACCAAACTACCTCTTTAGAGGCATGTGTAGCAGCCATGTACTCTACTTCTGTGGTGGAAAAAGCAACTGTGGGCTGCCTCTTACTCATCCAACTAACCGCAACTCCAAACAAAGTAAACACATAGCCACTTGTCAACCTCCGACTGTCCAGGTCCCCCTGCCCAATCTGAATCAACAAAACCCTGTATGCCCAATGACCTATGCATAATATCAATATCATTAGTACCATGATAAACCACACAGTAATTAGAAGTACCTCATAAATATTTAAACACCCTCTTAACATAAGTCCAATTTTCTTTACCAAGGTTAGACATAAATCTACTTAGAACTCCCATTGTTTGGGCTATATCTGGTCTTGTACATACCATTGCATACATTAAACTACCAACTACACTAGCATACAAAATATCAGACATTTCCTCATAATCAAAATCATATTTAGGACTCATGTCTAAACTTAACTTCCTGCCAACTGGTAAAGGAATATTAATTGGTTTACTTTCCGGCATGTTAAACCATTTCAAAATAATATCAACATAGTTGCTTTGACTTAAGCAAAGCATTCTATTACCTCTATCTCTATTGATCTCCATACCAAGGATATATTTTGCAGCCCCTAGATCTTTCATCTCAAATGTGCTTGAGAGTTGTCCTTTCAATTCTTTGATCATTACCTTGCTGTTACCAATAAACAACATGTCATCAACATACAAGATAATAATTAAAAGTTGATCATCAATAACTTTTATGTAAACACAATGATCTTCCTCACTCCTAACATAACCAATTTTGAATGTGAAAGCATCAAATTTCTGGTACCACATTCTTGGCAATTGTTTCAATCCATATAAAGATCTCTTTAACTTGCAAACCAATTCTTCTTTTCCTTTTACAACAAAACCATCAGGTTGCCTCATATAAATCTCCTCATCAAGATTGACATGCAAAAAAGCAGTTTTCACATCCATTGCTCTATCTCAAAATCATAAGCAACAACAATAGATAAAAAGAATCTAATATAAGTTAATTTAGCAACAAGAGAGAAGATTTCATTAAAGCCAACTCCCTCTCTCTGGGAGTATTCCTTGGCTACTAATCTAGCCTTGTACCTTTCGAGATTACCATCTGCTTCAATTTCCTTTTTAAAGATCCATTTACAACCAATGGCCTTTCTTCCTTTGGGAAAGCTCTTAAGATCCCATGTGCCACAAGTATCTAAGGATTCCATTTCCTCATGCATAGCTTGTGACCAAATCTTGTTCTCATCTGAAGATAAAGCTTCCCTGTAAGAACTGGGTTCATCATTAGTACTCATCAAAGCAAATATACAATGGAAATTAGGTGGGCTATACCTATCAATGGGATCCCATTTTCTTGTGGATCTTCTCTAAGGGGTTTCTACTTGTTCCTCAATATGCTCATCATGAGCATCTATCTCAGAAGAACTCTGTGAACTCTCCTCATCCAATCCATCTAATTGTTCTTCAACATGTGCATCTTCTTGCTTCTCAGTATTTATCTCAAAATGCATTGTTCGAGAAGTATCCTTCTCCTTTGGTTGTTCTTCTCCTGAATAAGCTCTAAATTCCCTAAAAATTACATCTCTAGATAAAGTAATTTTTCGAGTTAAAGGATTCCAAAGCTTGTAACCTTTTACATTTTCACCATAACCTATGAATATGCATTTCTGTGCTTTTGGATCCAACTTAGATCGCTTTTCATTAGACACATGAACAAAAGCCTCACAACCAAAGATCCTTAAATGTGCAGCACTAGGTTTCCTACCTAACCACATTTCATTAGGAATTTTATTTTCAATAGGTGAACTACGAGATCTATTGATTAAATAACAAGAAGTACTTACTACCTCGGCCCAAAGGAATTTATCTAGCTTAGCACTACTTAACATACTCCTAGCTCTTTCCATTAAGGTTCAGTTCATCATTTCTAATACTCCATTTTGTTGAGGTGTATATGGAGTAGTTTTTTGTCTCACAATTCCTGCATGCTTACAATAATCATCAAATTCCCTAGAGCAATATTCACCACCATTATCTGATCTCAACACTTTTATCTTATGATCTGATTGTTTCTCAACCAAAGCCTTAAATTCCTTAAACTTATTAAACGCATCAGATTTGTTATGCATAAAATAGATCCAAGTGTATCTTGAGACATCATCAATAAATGTGACATGATATCTAGATTTTCCAATAGAGTCAATATCCACAGTGCCCATTACATTTGAATGAATAATCTCTAATAATCTTTTAGCTTTATTTGTTCCACTAGGAAATGAAGATCTAGATTGCTTTCCAAACACACAATGCTCACAAAAATATTGTTTGCCAATATTATAATTGGGAATATTGTCAATCAATTTCTTATTAAGAATGGTCCTAATACCTTTTTCACCAATGTGGCCCAATCTATGGTGCCACAACATACATGAATTTTCAGCTTCAATTACATTAGCTAAATTATTCAAATTGGAGGTATTCAGCTTAAACAAAGTCCCAATCCAAGATCCTTTACCAACCACCATATTCCCTTTCACCAATCTGTAACCACCTTTGTCAAAAGTCACATGCATTCCAAAATTATTGAACTTAGAGATAAAAAGTAGATTTCTAGCAAGTCCTGGAACATGTAAAACATCATTAAGGGTCTTAACCCTACCATCACTGAAACAAAATTTTACCTCTCCTTTTCCCACAACCTTTGTTGTGCTATTATCTCCAAAGAAGAAATTCCCTCCATCATATATAGTATACTTAGTGAATCACTCCTTGTTAGGAGTCATATGATAGGAGCAACTTGGATCAATAAGCCAAGAGTTATCAACAATAGTATTAGAAGAAATGACCAATGCATCATTACTGTCATCCTAGGATTTCTTTGTAGAAGCATCAAAACTTTTTTTCTTGCTCTTACAATCCTTCTTTACATGTCCAGGTTTTCCACAATTCCAACACTTTACCTTACTCTTACCAGGGGTTTTAGACCGTCCTTTGGACTTACCCTTTCCTTTCTTGTCTGCCTTAGATTCCTTTTCCTTAGGCCTACCTCTTACAAACAAGGCATCTTGGGAGCCAAATTTATACTTCATCCTCATCTCCTCTGATAGGAGAGTAGGAATTATATTGTCCATCTTAGGATCTGCACCACTACCATTGATATCAATAATTAGATTTTCCCAAGACTCTAGTAAAGAACAAAGTAACAAAATGTATTTATCTTCATCTTCTAGCTTTACATCTATAGATGCTAATTGACTTAGAATCAAATTAAAAGCATTTAAATAATTTGCAACATAATCACCGTCTTTCATCTTTAAAGAATGCAACTGTCTTTTTAGATACAACTTATTAGTAAGACTTTTGGTTTGATAAATATCACCTATTCTCTTCCACAATTTATATGTATTAGTTTCTTCTGAAACATTCAAGAGAACAACATTAGCAAGACATAATCTTATGGCCCCTCTTGCCTTCTTATCAAGCTTAGCCCAATCCTCATTTGACATCGTTGTAGGTGATTTTGTCTCATTACCAACAATTAACCACTGATCTCTCTTCAAGGAGATCCTCCATTTTTTAGTTTCCACATCTCATAATTAGATCCATTGAATCTTTCAATATCTAAACGAGAATTATAACTCATTGTAACAAAATTATTTTTCCAAAACAAACAATAACATAATAGTAAAAGCTCCCACTACGGCCAAAAAACCTTCAAAATTTTAAGAGAAAGGCATCCCAAACTCTACCCAACCGTTAGCTCTGATACCGAATGTTGAAAATGGAGGTAATTATGTAGCTTAATACTTTGTAAAACTATGAGATTGTAGATCTAAATAAGTGTTCTTTGTTATAGATTCTTTATCAATGATTATCTATTTAGATTCATTTTACCATTTGTAGAAGTAGACAAAATATTGTAGAAGAATAAGACCAAAAGATAGAAGTGACACAACATATACCTTGGAGAAACCCTTTCAGGAAAAAACTCCACCAGAATCAATAGTGCTTGTATTATTTAACCTTAGAATAAGATTACAATAATTCTTTATCAATCCTTGCTTGAGATGCTTATTTTTCCTTCAACAAATCTTCTTCACAACTAGCAATAAACTCTGATAAAACTCTCTTCAACTTGCTGCAATTAATAGACAATTATGAACCTTGAAAAATCCAAAGAGTTGTCAATTACAAAGCACAAAGCTTATCCCACAAAACCTATGCCTATTCTTTGCAAGTAGAGTTCTTCCATGAATAACAATGTCAAACGAAGTCCTTCATCAATTTGGGCATCCCAAACTGAAGTCCTAACTCAACGTTAATTTCAAAGATATCTTGTAAGCTTCTCCTCAAAGTTGGCGCCCAAGAATTGGCCCACTTAACTCAGCCTTATAAAATATATTCTCATGCAAAAATATTATCTCCAAGATGCCAACTTGGGTGCCCAAAGTGGGTCCAAGTCAATCTCTGT
This sequence comes from Sequoia sempervirens, assembly GCA_007258455.2. Lineage (NCBI taxonomy): Eukaryota > Viridiplantae > Streptophyta > Pinopsida > Cupressales > Cupressaceae > Sequoia > Sequoia sempervirens. The sequence goes on along the minus strand of VDFB02322354.1, from coordinate 41,164 downwards.
TAACTGAAACATATCTCTCCACCATTCATGCAAATATCATGCATGATTGATCATCCCTTGTTAACTGAAAGTAATCACTTGTTATCTGTCATGCAACTCAAATCATTAGCATGCAATTCAAGTCAACTGAAGACAACTAACATGCAACTCAAACTAACTAAATGCAACTAAAGATAACTGAACCATAACTGAACTAAACTGAATTGAACTTAATTGAACTGAACTAAACTAAACTCCATGCATGTAAACATCAATCCCTAACTTCTAGGATCTTTACATGCATTACTGAAGTGTTATCTTTTATCCAAACAATTAACTTAACTCAATGTGAGTTCCACCTTCCATGTGGGCACCCCATGTGCTCCTACTTTGTAGGAGCTCTTATTGGGCGTCCCCACATGTTCCTATCATTTAGAATTAATTACAAATGTCAATTTACATGTTCATTTCATTCAAATTTAATCTCTTTCAAATCCTAGTGTTGGGGAACACTTTCCAAGGACTTAGGAGATACATGAAATAATGTTTAGGATTGCAATTAAATGGCATCCTATTCCCAACAAAAACACTCATCAATAAGGAACAACAGAGATTAAACCATTGCATAAATGTAAAAACCTATGAAATCACAGTGTAAAAGATATAGGAACTTACAAATGCCTCCTTTTTCATTTACAATACAATAGATATAAACCCTCTCAACACACACAAATTTCACCCTCATTAAACAATCCAAGCAAAAGAAGAAATTGCTCGACTGACTTAAAAATTCATACCATAAGCCATTAATGATGCTTGCATTTCAGTCTATTCACAATAAATGAAAATTAGCAAATAGTAAATACACAATGCCCTCGTTAAAACGCCATGCACCAACAAAAACACTGGGTGCAAAGTCACGACTATATCAAAGAACACTACAAATTCATGAAATATTTCCAATAACAACAAAACATTATGAATTGGTTAAATTAATTAGAATAATTAAATTAATTAGAAAAACACAAAACCACAAGGAAAATGACAATAGCCAATGAGAAAATTGCAAAGACAAGGCCAAAATTTCCTTTTAATAAAATAATCCCATAAACATTAGCATGAGGAACAATAAACATTACCAACACGATTTTCGAGGAATGCACTAATAGGCATGAGCACGGTGAAAACATTAGTCTCCCTCCTTAAAAGGCAAGGTCTAACTGCACAAGATCTTTTAAACGATGCATACATATTTGTTACAACATGCATACCAACAAGATAGTTATAAACCCTCCCAACAACCATAGATTTTACACCGATAGATTTTGCACTTATCTAGACCTAAATTTCATTTAATAGATTGAACTCTTGTTGGCATGCATGTGTGACAGACAAAAAAATAGTTGCATTGTTAATGGTGGCCAACGGAGAACTCGACATTTATGAATTATGGTGTTCAGTCTTTAATTGAACAACATACATGAACCCATAAAAGCACTCAATGATAAGGAACAACAAAGATTAACCCATTAGAGGGACATAGAAAAATATGAAATGATAGTGTAAAAGATATAGAAACTTTCAAACACATCCTTTTTTGACAGATTATTTGATTATGGTCAAATCTGTGTCTTTCAACAACCTTAAAACTTGACACCACAAGCCATTAATCAATGAAAATTAGGGAGTAACAAATGCTAAATGTCCTCGTTAAAATGCCATGCATCAACAAAAACACTCGGTGCAAAGACACGAATATATCAAAGAACATTACAAACACATGAAATATTTCTAACACGAACAAAACATTGTCAATTGACGAAATGATTTTATACGAACACATTTTGCAACTATTTAGACCTAATTTTCATTTCTATTTAATAGATTGAAATGCAACTGACATGCATGTGTGGAGAGAAAAGATCAGTTCCATTCTTAATCATGGCCAGCAGAGAACTCAACAATGATGAATTATGGTGTTAAGTCTTTAACTCAACAACAAAGACTAACCCATAAAAGCATTCAAAGATAGTGAACAATAGACATTAACCCATAAAATGCAGAAAACAACAAACAATAGACATTAACCCATAAAATGCACAGATGTAAAAAACTATAAAATGACACTGTAAAAGATATAAGAACCTACAAATGCCTTGTTTTTTGCTTCCAATATGATAGACATAAACCCTCTCAACAGACAGATTAAAACGCAAAAATGACAATGTAAAAGATATAAGAACTTACAAATGCCTCCCTTGTCGCTTCCAATATGATAAATATAAACCCTCTCAACAGACACAAATTTCACCCTCATCAAACAATCTGAGCAAATGAATAAACAACACAAATAATCTTTTGCTCGACAGACTTAAAATTTTACACCATAAGCCATTAATGACGCATGCACTTTAGTCTAATATTTCTAATACGAACAAAACATTACCAATTGATGAAATGAATTTATATCGAGACATTTTGCACTTATTTAGACCTGATTTTCATTTCCATTTAATAGATTGAAGTGCAGTTGGCATACATGCATGCAGAGAAAAGATTGGTTCCATTTTTAATTGTGGCCAACAGAGAAGTCAACATTAATGAATTATGGTACATTAAGTCTTTAACTCGACAAGAGAGACTAACCCATAAAAGCACTGAAAGATAGGGAAGAATAAACATTAACCCATAAAATGCAGAGATGTAAAAAACTATAAAATGACACTATAAAAGATATAGGAAATTACAAATGCCTCATTTTTCGCTTCCAATACAATAGACATAAACCCTCTCAACAGACACATATTTCATCCTCATCAAACAATCAGAGCAAATGAATAAACAATACAAATAATCCTTTGCTCGACAGACTTAAAACTTCACACCATAAGCCATTAACGACTCCTGCACTTCAATCTAATATTTCCAATAAGAACAAAACATTATGAATTGATGAAATGATTTTATACTGAGACATTTTCCACTTATTTAGACTTGATTTTCATTTTCATTTAATAGATTCAAGTGCAGTTGATATGCATGTGTGCAAAAAAAATATTAGTTCCATTCTTAATCGTGGCCAACAGAGAAGTCGACATTAATGACTTATGGTGTTAAGTCTTTAACTTAACAACATAGACTAACCCATAAAAACACTCAAACATAGGGAAGAACATACATTAACCCATTAAATGCAGAGAACAACAAACAATAGACATTAATCCTTAAAATGTAGAGATGTAAAAAACTATAAAATAATACTATAAAAGATATAGGAATTTACAAATGCCTCGTTTTTTGCTTATAATACGCTAGACATAAACCCTCTTAACAGACATCGATTTCACCCTCATCAAACAATTTGAACAAATGACTAAATAATGCAAAAATGACAGTGTAAAAGTTATAAGAACTTACAAACACCTCATTTGTCGTTTCCAACACGATAGATGTAAACCCTCTCAATAGACACAAATTTCACCCTCATCAAACAATTTGAGCAAATGAATAAACAATACAAATAATCCTTTACTTGACAGACTTAAAACTTCACACCATAAGTCATTAATGATGCTTGCACTTTAGTTTATTCACAATAAATAAAAATGTGTAAATAATAAATACACAATGTCTTCATTAAAATGCCACATATCAACAGGACTAGGACTGGTGTGAAGACACAACTATATCAAAAAACATTACAAAGTCATAAAATATTTTCAATAACAACAAAATATTAGAAATTGGATAAATTAATTAGAATAATTAAATTAATTAAAAAAATAAAAAAATACGAAGAAAATGGCAAATGAGCAAATTGTAAAGAAAAGGTCAAAATTACCGAAACATTAACATGAAGAATAATAAGCATGAGCGCGGTGAAAGGGCGGAAACATTAAGTCTCCCGCCTTAAGGACTAAAAATGGTTCTTCCCTCACATCAATAGGCCTAAAAAATCTTAGAATTGCTTCGAGGTCTAGATAATTCTCGTATTTATAATTAATTTGGAACACGACCGGATCCATGGCATTACCTTCAATATTAATAATCTCAATTTGACAGTTCATCACCTACGTGACCACGTCTTCCTACAGATATCCTCACCGCGACGGTGAAGACGAGAGCTCACTTCTAACTCATTGCAGTTTCAGAAGGAAGAAGAAGAAGAAGATGGATTCTGCGGCTCAGAAACACGTTCTGATGATATGTGGAGATTACATGGAAGATTATGAGGTAGGGATCAATCAACCATATTTACCATATAACCGTGGCTTTGTTTCATTAAAAATAATTTAATTAAATTGAAATATGTTTACAGGCAATGGTACCATTTCAGACCCTTCAAGCATATGGAATAAAGATGGATGCAGTGTGCCCCGGGAAAAAAGCTGGCGATAAATGCCCCACCGCTGTACATGATTTCCTTGGTCATCAGGCACGTTTTCTTAAGTTTTCTCTCTTGACATTTCTTAAATATGGTCACAGGCTAGAACCCTGTTGCAATTTACTTTCCTCCTCATATTTGACAGTCCATAATACACAAATGATGAACAATCCCCAGGTTCCTTCAAGTTCGTTAGTAATTAGGCCGGCTGTAATTAGAATCCCATGTTGTGGATCGTTCAATTCCTTGTATTTTAAGGATTTTGTGATGCAAATTTTCTCGGATGCTAAATTCATAATAGAAAAGGAAAGGTTCTTATAAGGTCCACAATGCTTGGCGCCCTGCACACCTAATTGTACTTAGGCAGCTTACGGAGACTACTCACCCACCTGACTGTGTTTAGACTGTAGGGCGCATAGACCCTAACCCTTAAGCTTTTAATCTCTTGGCTACTCCTATTCATTCACGCAAGAAAGATAGGGCGGAAAACACATTAATAGTACAGTTTATCTTATTAGAGAAAGAGAAAAAGAAACAGCTTAATTTTTGGACAAGATTAGGCTAGGAGTGTGATTTGATTTGGGATCACTTGAAAACCAATGTGGCAACCTGTGAAGCTATGTGAAGTCCAGTTGTAAACAGAGTATATTACGTATGAAAGTCATTGTAAATAAAGGGAGTAAAAGGAAGGATCCTTTTAAGGTCCACAACAGCTGATGTCCTATGCACCTAACTGTCTTTAGGTTGCAGGTAGCTTACACCTCATGACCCTGCATTTCTGACCTTGCTTAGACTATAGGGGACACATACACCACCACCCTCGGGCTTCAAATCTGTGCCTCTCCACACAAGAACAAGCTCTTCACTGGGCACACTCATGTATACTTCAGGTTGAGTAATGCAATGAAATGATTAGGTAATTCCATCCATGAGACTTACCTGTTGAACAGATCAGAATGTTACATCTTCCTCGGGCAGCACCAATAAAAGAAGAAGACTGGATCTTCTTATATTGGTTTTTATTAGAAACTTCCCTACATTCTTTATTCTCACCTCTTTAAATAAATATTTATAACTTAGTTATTAGAAAATAGAGTTGAGATTGCCATCACACAGACAGAATTTCATAAGAGTTAGAAGGAAAAATAGGGCTCCTGTTAAAGTATGCAAGCCATATATGGATGCTGTCCAAATATGCAAGCTTTATGGGGCTACTCGCAAAGAAGCAATTCAAGGATGCAAGCCATAGCCAAGGGCTGATCTCAAAGGAGGTAATACCAATTAGTGCTGCTGTCAAGAATGCAAGTCAGATCCAAGGGTTGCTGTCAAAGATGCAAACCATGGCTTCTGTCAGGGACACAAGTGAGAACCAAGGGCTGTTGTCAAGAATTTCAAAGGAAGAGTAAAAGAATGGAGATATGAAATATAAAGGAATTTGAGTAGTTGGATGAGCGTGGATCTTCCCAAGTTCTAGCTCCTTTGTATCGTCAAGCTTAAGGTAGACGAATGATTAAATTTTGGAGGCATTAGAAGAGAGGGAAGTAGTGGCCTTTCAATTTTCTATTGGCATGGAGGAGATGGCATACATATGTCTTAAGGGCGCATGATAAACTGGAGTAGGACAATATTGAAAGTGGATTGAGGTTAATGAAAGTTAAATGTAAGGAAACTCACCAAAATGTAGGAAACAATCCAATAATTGGAAGATGTGTCACACATAAGATAAACAAGTGTAACCATTGGAACGTGAGTAGATATTCCTCAACGAATGTAAGGAATAAGACAGGGTATGCTCCATTGATATAGAACAAATGTAAGGCATAAGGCAAGGTATACTCCATTGGTATAGATTTTGGTTACAATGGAAATCAGTCAGTCCATGCATATTTTCTTGTTTAATTTTGGCAAAGAAGCATTCTGAAACTCATACAAGCTTGTGTAGGTGCATGTTGGGCATCAAGAATTCAGTTTGGGTCTTATGCCCGTTCATTATGGTGTTTCATTTTCCCGATGCTTAACATAAGAATATCCACTCTAAAAGTTGGAAGAAGCAAACAATGTATGGCTTTAGGATAAAAATACATTATAGAAACAATTTTTTTGTAGTGGAGGACAAAATGCACTGTTTCTGTATATATTACTTGGTGCATATAAACATAGAAAGCCTTCTAAAATTCCAACCATCTTGAATACAACAAGTTGCATCTTTGACTTCAAAGAAGGGTGTCAATTGTTAACCGGGTTGCTAGAAACTGTGCTATTAGAGTTTGAAAGGAATCTTTAGGTGAAATTTCTGTAATATGTTCTCCAAATAATTTATATGGAATATTTGTTTCTCTTTTCATTATAGCTTTATTTTTCTTGTGTATGAATTCTAAGTGGTGCAATTTACATAGGTTAAGGTATTAGGGTTGAGGACATTCTTTAAGATTTTTTTTTCGTTGTTGTACAATTTTAAGTGTTTTGGATTTGCTTAAAGTATCTTCCTTTCCTCATAACTGCTTCTTAAATAGTGCAGCTTCGTCATATTTTTCAGGCCTGAGAAGGATATTATTTGTTATTGGGAGCAATATTGCATTATTTGGATTGTCTGAGGACTGTTTGTGTTATTAGATAGTGCCATGGAGCTCAACTTTAGGTAAGGATTGGTTATCAGGCATTCACAAGCTCTTGACTGTTTTTTCTAGAGGTGACTGGATGGCTTTGCTGTTGGGCAGACATATTGAAAAGTGATGGATGAAAATGTGTCCATGACAGTCTTTCCAAGATTAGCCGTCATGACATTGTTGGTTGAAAATCTGCATCTATAAAATATCATCCAAACATAAATTTTCTAACTGTCTAGACTCTATACAATGAAATGTGGATCACTGTCTCCGCAGCAATGCTTTTGAGAATAGGTCTTGTTGTTATTCTCTAAATTGACCCTCACATTTCTAAGTGACCTCTTAACTACCTATGATACAAGTGGTTCAAATGGCCCTCAAATGTTAGCTGTGAATGAGAACATAATAAATAGCATTATTAGATAGAGAAAATTTTGTTCGAGGACACAAGTTAGCAGTGTTTAGCTTTTCCTGGCTGTGAGTTTTTGGTAAATTATTTTGAGAACAGCAGCACATAAAATATTGTTTTAAAAAGATAGGAACAATTTTCAATCACAATCTGTATTTAAAAAGAAACAATCTACATTAACAAGAAAATATGTCTAATGGGATGAGCTCAAATGACAAAAGCACAAAACTTCCAAAAGAAACAATCTACATTAACAAGAAAATATGTCTAATGAGATGAGCTCAAATGATAAAAGCACAGAACTTCCAAAAATGAGTCTAAGATTCAAATCCTGAGGAGTCATGATAGTGTTGAAATTCAGTAAAATACCACATCTGACTCTCTAAAAATGAGTCTAAGATTCAATTCCTGAGGACTTATGATAGTGTTGAAATTGGTAAAATACCACATCTAACACTCTGGGTGTGGTGTACCCAAACAGATGACGCTTGGTGCAAGTCCTGGGTGAATTTGATGGAAGAGACACACCTCTCAGTTGTGGCATTGAAGCTGAAGGTTAACCAACCAATCAAAGAAAAAAGCATTACTAGAAATATGCTTCTTGTCTTCATTTCATATCAGTTTCATATGTTCCTCAGATGCAGAGGAAAGAGGCAGACCACATTGAAAACTTTGTTATGTAAGACCTGTACAGTTTTGAAGACATATATTGTTCAGAAATACCTCTGTACTGCATTTTTGGCAAACTTTATCAAAGAACATATTCTGTTAATCTTTTAACCTGGCAGAATTTTATTTTTTGTTAACAACGCTTTTATGATTACAGACATAAGTGCTGAAAAACATATGATCTTGCTTCCTATATGGTGGACTAACTTTATGCATTTGTAGGTAGAGGAGATCTGTTCCAGGTGAGCTACTCTGATCTGCTTACTTCCTGTCGTGATATGATTTGAAATCTAGGTTGGCGATGCCTTGCTCTCTTCCACATTATTATTTTCTATAAGTGCATGTCAGTTCCTTCAATTGGTTCAATGATGTAATCATGATTGGTTTTGCTTGACAAGCTTATCTGAAATTCATATTGCCTCCTTCCTATGCAAGAAAAGTTTCTCCTTGGTGAAGTTTTCTATTAGACATCAATTTCCTGTTGCACTACACAAGAGCCTCTGTTAAATTCTGGGCTAAACAGACAACCTTTTTCTATTCTTTTGACACTATCTAATGGACATTCAACATATGGCTCTCGCTCAATATTTAATTATACACTCTTTGAATCTTCTGCAAACGTGGAAAATAGTACCTTGCTTGTCTCTATGGCATAAATCAGTAAGATGATTTTGTATTTTACATTGTCTGTTGAAACTTGGGAGATTTTTAGAACTATAAGTTCACAAAATGACAACAAAATGGAGGTTTTTGTGTGCATTGAAAATGATAAGGCATTTAAGTTGAATTTGTTACATTCAAAAGTCATGTGCATGGATATTGGGTAGTGTTCAAGCTGCCTGTTAGGATGTAAAATTAGAATATCTGCTCTGCACAAGGATCTGCTAAATTGGAATATCTGATCTAGACCAGGCTCTGATTATTGTGCATTTGCAGACTTATTCAGAGCTACGAGGTCACAATTTTGAATTGACAGCAACATTTGATGACATTGATGCAAGGATGTACGATGGGTTGGTGATTCCTGGAGGACGGGCACCTGAGTACCTAGCTCTGAATGAATCTGTTCTTAAATTGGTCAAGCAGTTTTCTGATTCAAACAAACCCATTGCTTCTATCTGTCATGGGCAATTGATTCTTGCTGCTGCAGGTGTATTAAAAGATAAAATGTGTACTGCATATCCTGCTGTAAAACCTGCTGTCGTTGCTGCAGGGGGGGCATGGAAAGAACCAGAGCCAATATCGGCCTGCTTCATTGATGGTAATTTGATCACTGGTGCAGCTTGGCCAGGACACCCTGAGTTTATAAGGCTTTTTTTCAAGGCACTAGGAGGAGAGGTTACTGGCTTAGGGAAACACGTTCTTTTTCTCTGTGGGGTAGGCATTTAACTTATTTGATTCTTTGCATCAGTCCTTAAGCATGGAAGTTATAAATTAATTATTTTGGCTTTGCAAAACTTAGAAATTTGTGATCTCTTTTAGGTTTTGATTTTGGTTTTGCTCCCTCTGGCTGGCCATTTTGTATGGCTTTCATAAAGCACAAGTTCAACATCTTCGTCTATCAAATGAAATTCTTGTTTATTCATCTCTCCTCGACATTTGTATAATCCTGTTTTCCTTTTCTTGGTAGGACTACATGGAAGATTATGAAATAATGGTTCCATTCCAAGCTCTGCAATCTTTAGGTTGCCATGTCAATACCGTTTGCCCTGGCAAGAATGCTGGAGACACATGCCCAACTGCTATCCATGATTTTGAAGGTGACCAAACATATAGTGAAAAACCAGGCCATAACTTCACTCTTAATGCCAATTTTGAGGATGTCAAGGTTGAAGACTTTGATGCTTTGGTAATTCCTGGAGGTCGTGCCCCTGAATATCTTGCACTAAATGACAAGGTTTTATCCATTGTAAAGCTATTTGCAGAAAAGAAAAAAACAATTGCCTCAATTTGTCATGGGCAGCAAATACTGGCAGCAGCAAACATACTCAAGGTAGTTCAAGTTTGTTTGCAGATTGTTCAATGTCATGAGAACATGTGCTTAGAAAGTATATTATTTCATCTAAGTATTGAAATGTTGTTTTACAGGGGAAAAGGTGTACAGCATATCCCGCAGTAAAACTTAACGTATTGCTTGCTGGTGCTGAGTGGTTGGAACCGGAACCAATAACTAAATGCTTCACAGATGGGAACCTAGTGACAGCAGCAGCTTGGCCTGCACATCCTGAATTTATCTCCCACATTATGGCATCGTTAGGAATTAGTGTATCATTTTGAGCTGATGGTCATGTTACCTGAGAACTAATTTTACTTTGTATGTGCAAAAATGCTTAGTTGTATGCGCCTGCTTTGTTTAATATGTAATAGAACTCTGTATTGCTATGCATTAGGCCACATTTCCCGACCCTTGGGAATGTGCCCATCTTAAATACTTCTACGGAAACTTGCAGGTACTTAAAAAGATAGAAAATATTTTTTGCTTGGTAAATCTTGTGTGAGGTCACGAGTTGTTTTCAACTTTGTGTGGTCTGCAAACCTGGTGCTGCTTGGTGAAAAATAAGAGAATTACTAAAGCATAAGCAAATGGTTCTTTAAGAATATACATTCCCAACTAATGGTGTTGCTTAAGAAAGAAATGTCTCAGTTAAAGTACATATTTGGCATTGAACTAAAAATGTAGGTTTTGACTAGCTGCCCTTTTTCATAGCTTTAGAATTAATAAATAGAATTCAAAATAAATCCTAAATTAGTAATGTTTTAAAATGCTATTGGTTTAGAGACTTGCCTTTATGTTTTATGGTGAGCCTTACTTTAGTAGCTGTGTGTAAGCTTAAGGCAGGGTCTATGTAAATTCTGAAGTGGTCACTCTTCTTCACATCAATCTACTGTCCTCTTTTCATCTCCATTTAAAAAGTTGGCTAGGTTTAAGTTGCAGTTAAAATTTAAAATATAATGAAAATACCTTGACCCTTGGTACTCATCTCTCGTACTGTAACACACCTCCATCTGGGAGATCTATATGGAGATTAGGAGACTTCTATAAGAATCCCTCTAAAATGATGAAACTTCTAATAGAGCTTTTTCAAATATATCACAAATTACATTTTTTTTTTTGAGAACTGCTGATGAGTGGTTGACCAAAATTAAAAGAACTAAACAAATAAATTAATAGACTTAGTAATTTTTTATTTTTTTTCATAAAATTGTACAAGTGTTTTTGGTGGTAAAAATTTTGGGAGGTAAGAATATGAAGTGAAATAATACTAAGACTTAGGATGTGTACATGCATTGAAGTTTTATCAATTGATTGAAAAGATAGTCATCTCCAAGGTTCCCTATAACATGCTTTAAAAGTAATGGGATTCCCCTCCTAGTTTCACCTCTAAGTGTTTATGGTTTTAATTTTTTTTTTTTTTTCATTATAATGATTATAAAATATTATTACAATTGATCTATTTTAATATGTTATTTCTTTTTTTTTTTTTTTTAATTTTAAGTATTTTAGTATTTAACATTCTTGAAAGATATTATTTTTTATCTTTTTTGAAAATGGTATGTACTTGTATCCGTCCCCATCTCACACCAATGTAATACCCATCTATCAGTAACTATGAAATAAACCAAATTTTTAAAAAATGTTGGAGGGTTTTATGTCAAACCTAGGTCATGTTTGCAACTTAATATGAGAACATGAATCTATGTTGAGACATCATTTGCTAAAAGCCAAGGGTTGAAGAATATCCATTATGTTGAAGTTGTTAGGGGCATGATCTTCGTCTCATGCTTTATATATTGCACCTTCGAAGAATTGAACCTTGGTGGATGACATAATCAAGAAACATTCTATCACCTCCATTAATTGTGTTCAACCAATTAAATTATAACCATTTGATGAGTAGTAATTATATTTTAAAATATTGTAGATTTAAAAATTTATATTTTAAAATGTAGTTGATTTAAAAACTTTAACTTTGTGTGAGCTTTAAGGCATGGAATTGTTAAATGTAAGCTTCAAAGTAGGTTGCTCTTCTTGTTCTCTTGTAGTAGCATACTCTCGACAACCACAATTGTAGCAAGTGACCCTTTACTCACCTCCTACGCAAAACTAGGAACCCATAAGCTATACAAGCAAGCGACAAGTAATGGAAAACCCAATTTTTATGTGCACAGATAAATCACGTACAACATTTGGAATAATATGAACACATTTTTCTCCTCATGTTAATTGAAAATACATCTCTTACAACATTTACATTGATTATAAGCATACAATTAGGGTTTTGTACCTTCCCCTATTCTCAACACCTCTTAAGATGGAAAAGAGAAACAAACACTTTAGAATGTAATTTTCACTCTTCCTCCACATATGAGGACAAAATGATATTTTCTAGCTTTTCTTCCCGTTTTAATTTCTCTAACCTCTCGTCTAATCTATTTTGATTCCTACATAAAATACCTCTTCTCTTGATTTTCCCTTAATCTTCCTTTTCTTCTTACTTGGTTTTTCTCCTTCTCTTTAGGGGCAAACTATTTGTTCCTTAAGAATTGGCTTAAGGGTGGTGTTAGAAATTAGTCACATCTAGACTAATGATAGGTTGGCCAAAAAGGAGTCAGTAGCTCACTTGGTAGAACACTCTAATAGTAAATGGAAGGTCTTAGTTTTGAGTTCTAATTGGTCCATATAAACTATAGCTCAATATGTGGTATTAGAGTTAGGCAAGGAGCCTCAAACATTTGTAATGTGGCTTAATGGGGGGTGTTGGAAATAAGCCACCTGAACCGACGATGGACTAATCAAAGAGGGGCTAGCAATTCAATCAGTAGAGCATTCCAATAGCAAATAAAAGGTCCCTAGTTTGAGTCCTAGTTGGTCCATATGAACTATAGCTCATCAAAAACGATGACAGTAATGATTGCAATCTTTTTTCATAACCATATATAAACTAACACATAGTCATCTCACCCTAGGGATGCCATGCATTTAGAACAACTTTCTCACATTTAGATTAGCCCTCTTTTAACATCTTATGCTAACAAACACAAATTAAAACATCAATATAAAAAAATGAAAACATTAAATTTGGAACCTCATATAAATGATTTTTGAATTATTTTGATCATTTATAATGCATATTATAGTTCAATATCTATATCAAATAGGTATTAATAATAAACTAATAAATAATAATAATTTAAATCTTTAAATTAAAGAAAGTTATCTTCAATTTTTTAAAAATATATACATATGCATCTAATGCATCTAATAATTTCTATCTTCAATAATTTTAAGTTATCTTTAGAATTTTTTAAAATATATAATTGTTCAATAATTTTAAGTTATCTTCACAATTTTTTAAATATAATTTGTATGTAACAATTTTTTTCTTTAAGAATTTTTTTATTATATAATAAGCATGCTAGGTTCTATTTAAATCTCAAATAAAATATAATTTTAAATTAAAGAAGATTATCTATGTAACAAATTCTATCTTCAATGAAAAATGAATATACAATATGCATGTTAGGTTCTTCTATGTAAATCTCAAATAAAAGATAATTTTAAAATAAATGTATATATATTAAATAGTTGAGTGTTACTTATGTTTAAATAATTAGCTCACAAATTAAAATAGTAATTTGAAACAAAAATACAAATTTTTAGATTCATCTTCATGATATTTTGGAAAAGTTTGAATCTACATAACATCAATATTTCACATAATTTGTATTTATGTGACTCAAAGTAGAGTAATAAAGAGGGTTAGTGGGCCAAAATTAAAATTAGAATAAGAATTCAAAAATAAAAAAAGTACAAATATTTAGATTCATCATCATAATATTTAAAAAAAAAAAATGAATTTACATATCATATTTCACATAATGTGTATTTATGCGAATTCAAGGTAGGAAAATAAAGAGGGCAGTTGGCCAAATTTGAATTTGAATTTTGACAAGGAGAGGGTTAAGTCCATGATTGCAGGATTGACCATACAACTATGCAAATGATGCTAGGTGGGTATATAGTTGTATTTGGTTGTATAATTTTTATATCTAGGTACATGTATGAATAAGTGTAATAAATGCATGGCAAATACGAATGTATTGGAGTATGTGTGTATAAGTATAAGGTGGGGTGAAATTTTCAAGAATATGTGTGCATAGAAATGGATAAAGTTCAGGGGAATGACAACAACATCAAACAAGATTATATCATTTATCAATTTGTAAATGTCTCAAAATGAACACAAAACAAAATAGGAAATGAAATGTGAGTGTGCAATTTTCAACATTACAATTATATATACCTACAAATATAGGTAGGTAAATTGAAATAAAAGTGGATCACATCCTTAAAAAAATGTCTAATAATATATGAGAGTAGTTTAACTTTTATAATGGCGAAAATTTCACACAATATACTTTTCTTCTTTTTTTTGGTTTTATTTTGTTGGGATTACTCTTTATGTGATCATAGGTATACAAGTGTGATTTTTCTTAAAAGTTGACATAAATACCAAGACATATTATGTTTCAACTATACACATTCCTAAAAACTAGTTTTAATCTTATGTTATTGATTTTTCCACCTTAGGACAATTTCACAATTTTTAGATTTGACTAAAGTCAAATATGCAATTTACATAAGTGACCCCAAAATTTTTAAAACTCAAATTCAAATCTTAAGGACAACCTAATCATTTCACAAATCAGAAGAACTTCCGTTTTATAGATTTAAAGTTCCTTATCCGAGCATTCCTATTATTATTATTATTATTGTATAATTATTATTTTATCCTAGGATTCTTAATGTGGGGTGTGTTATTTTCCCTCACATTATTCAAACCCTCTCTTCCACTATTTCAAGGTTCCTTAGGTTTTGCATTCTAATTTTGAAATACCTAATTTTTAGATATAAGAGTACTCATAATAATTATATTTTAATCATGATGAGCATGTTGATAAACAAGACCTCGACATAACTACACAAGTTATCCTTCATGAGCCTATTGAGACTAAATATCTTCATTAATTTGGCTACATATTTTCAGTTGTTGATTGGAAAACCTTTTTGCCATCAAATTCTTCAGACCATTCACAACAAAATTAATGTTTGTATTGCTTTGCATAATGCACTTTCCCCTTTTATTATTGAACCCTCAATCTACCTTTGTCACTCCTACTCTCAAGTTCCCTACACACCTTCCTCTTATGGGTGAATCTCCCTATACCTTCTAGTGGTTCTATCACCCTCACATGCTCCTTCCTTTAGTACTATCGATTTATCTCAACCTACCTCTTCTCTCATCCCTACCACTAACACCATCAATTCTGTCATATCTCCTATGTTACACACTTTCCTTAGTGGATGACTACAAGGAAAATAAGTAAATAAATAAAATTAAAATGTCATTAGAGAGGAGGATGGAGAGGAGATTTAAGTACAAGCATGGGCGCAAATAGTAATGAATTAATAGCTCAGAAGTATTGGTGGTGTTTGTTGGAAGAATATGAAGATATCATTGATAAAACTTGTTGATAACATGAGCATGTGGAATTAGCACAAGTTATATAGTTATGCACTACAATGTTGTCATTGATGTCAACATTATATCTTGATACAAAGACTATGGTGCAGATAATTTTGGGTGTCTTGAATATGTTTGAAGATGATTATGTAAGACAATTTTGCAAGAAGGTTTGATCCGGTGAAGGAAATAGTTATGAAATTTGACTAAGTGTCAATTTAGGTGATTTTGTGTATAGGGGTTCAAGTATTTGGGTCCACACTGGTCCACTGATGAAGATTTTTCTCTGCACTTCTAACATAATTTTGTTGGTTGATAAAGGAACCTAATTTTAGAGTTTCATCTTGTTTTGGTTTCTAGTTTTGGAGTTATGAGTAATAGAAGTTCAACTTGATAGTTTCAAGCATTCTCTAGTTTAGTACACATGCTTTGGTGAGTCTACACTTCTCTGCGGATTGGTTTTTGGATTTTTCATTTTGTGGAGATATTGACAGATGTCAAATGAGTGTATATTCCAATTGGTATAGATTTTGGAGGTCCACGTGTTCGAATGTGGGTGTACAATTGGCGATTTTTGCTATTAGGTCATTACCGATGTTGCCCTAATGAGTTGGGTGTATTGCGGAGGTTGAACATGCTATGATCTACTAATTGGGTACTATTTTAGGTCTGTTTCTGTAAGGAAAGCAGAGGTGTGGAAACACTTTCCTAATGCCAAATCCACAGGGAAGAATGCAATGCAGGGCTTTTAATTTTTCCAAATTACAATCTAATTAAGACACACATGAAAGATATACAGAAATAGAGCAAATACACAAAGACAGTGAACAACAGATTTACGTGGGAAACCCTTATGGGAAAAAACCCACCACACCAAACTAAATCTCTTTGTATTACAGTAACAACAATTACATACAATCATAAATTCAACTCTCTGATGTTTCACAGTAGCTGCAACATTCATAGTTCAAAATCTCTCAGAAAAGCTCTCTACTTGTTCGATAAACTCATTGCATCCTTTAAAATAGAATCGATTTGCTTTAAATCTTATTCACTTCAGATTTTGTCTTTTGTGCATCCTTATCCGCCATTTCCAATCATAGACAGTTTCCATTCGAGCCTTGATTTTTCCTTGCATGCTATTTTTTCCAGCGTTGCAACTGATGCATAAAATCAACCGTCATCTTGCTTGAAAACTACTTCTTGTGATTGGTCCACGAAGCTCCACATAGGATGGTCAGGTTGGTCAAGAGCGTTCAACTTTGTTGGCATATCGGTGAGACACTCACAGTGTCTCCCCAATGCCACAAAGTTTCTCTATCTGTATCGCTATAGCTTCCACGAGTCGGCAAGATGCTATAATGACTGTTACATGTCATAATGAAACCATCGATGTCCAATTCAATTCTATCGGCAAAGGTTTCCCTTATCGGCGAGACTCATATCGAATGGAACAAGTCATATCGAATTTAGAGAAACCATCGGCAAGACATACCGATGTCGCCAAGACCTTATGTTGAAATCTTCAAGTCATGCAGGTGTGAGCCACTCGGCATGACTATCGCTCTTCGGGGAGACTCATATCGAAGCAGAACTTCCACTGAAAGTCACCTTGTCGCCAAGACTCATGTCTATCGCCGTGACCTTTCTCCGAGCTCCCTAGGTCTTACCGAAGACTTACTATCGGCAAGACTTAAGACTTTCGCTGTGACGTTTCATCGAGCTCCATTGTGTCTTACCGAGTCAGCAAGACTCAAGCCCTTCACCAAGATGTTTCTCTGAGTGCCCAAAGATATCTCGAAGACATTCTATCGGTGTGACTTATAACTTTCGCTAGGACTTCTCAGTGAAATCTTTTTGTCACTGTGAAGACCTCTGAGAATCCTCCTGTCGGTGAAACATACATCGGTTGCCAAGACTTCATGCCGAAGTCTTTAAGTCACCACGAGTGAACCAAAAGAAAACCCTCGCCGGTGAGACTTACCTTCTCGCTAAGAGATCTCCCCGAGATCCTTGTGTTAGCCCGATAGTAGTCTGCTATCGGTGAGACACTCACCATTCGCTGGGACCTCTCTCCGACACCCGTGAGAAAGCATGATAGGATCAACTGTCGCCCAGAGTTCTTCCGATCACCAAAAGATCATGTCGAACTCAGAGAGTCACAATGATAGACTTCATTCGGCAAGACATCAACTCTATCACAGTGATAGGATCATTTCAAGAGCTTCAGAACTGTTAGTCTCCCAGACACGAACACTGTCACAACAACTTTTCCGTTCAGGAGTTCCATGTCAGTAAGGATTGAGGCACATATTCTGACAAGCTCCCACTTGATGAAGATCTTACTGACACCTCCAGAGCATAAACAAACTACTGAAAAACATGGGCCAAGAGGCCCATCAAACTGGCACACCACCTGAACTTGTTTGTATTCACAGGCTTCGTCAATGCATCTGCAACATTCTCTAGAGTATCCACTTTCTCCAAGGAGACCTTCCCATCCTCCACCATATCTCATACAAAATGATACTGTACATCTATATGTTTCGTCCTAGCATGGAAAGTAGGATTCTTTGCCAAACATATAGCACTCTGGCTGTCACAGTAGATAGTAATCTTTTCTACATCAAAGCCAATGTTAGAACAAAAATGTTTTAACCAGATTGCTTCTTTACAGGCATGTGTGGCTGCCATGTATTCTGCCTCTATAGTAGACAAAGTGACTACAGCCTGCCGCTTGCTCATCCAACTCACTGCACCACCATTCATCATGAAAATATATCCACTGGTGGATCTTCTGCTGTCAATGTCCCCTGCCCAATCAGAGTCCACATAACCTTGAATACTGAGAGTTTTCTATGATTCAACCAAGTTACCATGGTAACACAAAGCATAGTCTGAAGTGCCCTTCAGATATCTAAACACTCTCTTCACAGCATCCCAATGTGTTCTTCCAGGATTAGCCATAAACCAACTAAGAAATCCTACTGCTTGGGGAAATGTCTGGCCTTGTACATACCATTGCATACATAAGACTCCCAATTGCACTTGCATAAGGCACACTGGTCATGTCCTCCATCTCGAAGAAGATTTTGGACAATCCTCAACAGATAGCTTTGTTCCTTGTGTAACTAGAACAACTAGTTTGCACTCAGTCATACAAAATCTCTCTAAAACAGTCATGATATACTTACTCTGACTGAGCCAAAGTTTTCTATTCTTTTTGTCCCTGGTTATTTCCATTCCCAGAATATACCCTGCTGCACCAAGATCTTTCATTTTGAACTTTGTAGACAACTGGGACTTAAGATCAGAAATCATTAGCTTACTATTGCCTATAAACAACATATCATCAACATATAGAGCAATAATAAGAATTTGATCACTTTTAGCTTTGTAATACACACAGTGATCACATTTTGATCTTACAAATCCCAAAGACAAGACAAACGTGTCAAAATTTTGGTACCACATTCTAGGAGACTATTTTAAACCATACAGAAATTTCTTCAACTTGCAAACCAGCCTTTCCTTACCTTTTATCACAAAGTGCTCCGGCTGGGACATATAAATTTCTTCTTCAAGATCACCATGAAGAAACACTGTTTTCACATCCATCTGTTCAATCTCTAAATCATATGCTGATGCAAGTGACAAAAGAAATCTAATAGATGTCAGCTTAGCTACAGGAGAAAATATTTCTCCATAGTCAATTCCCTCTACCTGGGAATAAACTTTTGCAACCAACCTCGCTTTATATTTTTCTACACTGCCATCTAGACCTATTTTCTTTTTGAATATCCATTTGCAGCCTACAGATTTTCTGCCTTTAGGCAATGGAACCAAACTCCAGTTGTCATTCTTTTCTAATGATGCCATTTCTTCATTCATGGCTTCCAACCAAGAGTTTTAATTAGACATTTTAAATGCCTCTTTTACAGTCCTAGGTTCATCAGTGCTAGAAATTAAAGCATAGGCACAAGTAGACTCTATTAAAGAAAACCCATACCTTTCAGGTTGCTTTCTTTCACGAGTTGACCTCCTCACAGGCTGAGGCTGAGGTGGTTCTTCATCATCTTTAGAACTTTCAGAACTGCTTGAGCTCTCCTCAGTATCAGGTACATTTTGATTTTTCAATTCCTCTTTATCTGGAGTTTGAGGAATTGCTGCAACATCCTTTTCATTTTCTAATTTCTTCTCTGACTGCATATCCAATGTAGAAGGTTTCAGCTCACGAAAGATAACACTTCTGCTGTACAAAAACTTCTCAGTCTCAGGATTCCAAAGCTTGTATCCTTTTATTCCAGTGCTATAGCCAATAAAGATGCACTTCACAACTTTGTTTTCCAACTTAAATCTTTTTTCAAATGGCACATATGCATATGCCTCACAACCAAAGACACAAATATGTCTCAGAGAGGGCTTCTTTCCAAACCATGCTTCCAAAGGTGTCTTCTCAACTAGAGCAGAGTTAGGAGAACGATTTACCAAGTAACATGCTGTAGAGACCGCTTCAGCCCATAACTTCTCATCCAAGCCAACACTACTTAGCACACTTCGTGCTCTTTCCATTACTGTCCTGTTGAACCTTTAGCAACTCCATTTTGCTGTGGAGTATAAGGTGTAGTCTTATTCCTTTTGATGCCATGATCTGTATAGTACCTTTCAAATTCATCTGAACAAAACTCACCGCCATTGTCAGTCCTTAAGCATTTTATTTTCTTACCAGTCTTATTTTCAACAAGGTTTTTAAATTCCTTAAACCGACTGAACACTTCTGATTTACTTTTCAAAAAATATACAAATGTCTTTCTAGAATAATCATCAATAAACGACACATAGTATCTTGATTTAGACAGAGAAGTAACATTCACTGGACCAAACACATCAAAATGTATATAATCAAGCAAACCAGAAGACTTGTGAGGACTGGAATAAAATGAAACACAATGTTGCTTTCCATATATGCAATGTTCACAAAATTCAAACTCAAGGTTACAATCTTCAAGCCCTTCTACCAAGTTTTTATTTTTCAAGGTTTTTAAACCTTTTGCACCAATGTGGCCAAGCCTATGATGCCAGAGCATAGTCTTCTCTGCTGGAAGTTTAACTTCCATGGAGTTTATACCATCAGGAACGTTTTCCTTCTTTTCTCCATGAGCAACCATAAGTGACTTTGCAGAGACATTGTTGCATTGAATAGCTTGTGCATCCAGCTTGTACAAGGTATCAATTCGAGCACCCCTAGCCAGCACCATAGAGCCTCTAGTCATCTTGCAGCCATTTCCAGAGAATGTGACCTGCACTCCGATATCATTTAGCTTACTTACAGAAAGTAGATTTCGAGCCAGACCTGGTATGTGCATCACATCATTGATTCCCTTCACTCTTCCATCAGGGAATTGAATTCTGACTCTTCCACGACCAACAATTTCCAAAGATGAATCACTTGCCAAATACACCTTTCCACCATTGTATTCTTCATACTTTGTGAACCATTCTCTATGAGATGTCATGTGGAAAGATGCTCCAGAATCAATCAGCCAGACATCATCTGATGCCCGTGTAGCCAAAGCTGCAATGAAGGCGTCTGCATCACTATGAGAAGAATCATTGCCAGAAGAATTCTTCTTCTTTTTCTCCTCCTTACAATCCTTTCGGACATGACCAGGTTGCCACAATTCTAGCACTTCACTTTGGACTTCTTACCAGGAGACTTTGATCTCCCTTCTGATTTCGATTTGGACTTCTTGTCCTTCTTCTTGCCTTTCTCCTTGGGTCTACCTTTGACAACCAGAGCCTCCTTTGCCATCTCAGAAGATTTTCTTCTCATTTCTTTTGATAACAGAGAAGTAACAACATCTTCCATTTTGAATGTGGATGTTGTACTCCCTATAGCCATCACCAAATGATCCCAAGAATCAAGCAAAGAACACAACAACAACATGCAACGATCTTCATCTTCAATCTTTACACCAACAGATGTCAACTGAGCAGTCAACATGTTGAAAGCATTTAAGTGATCAGCAACAGAACCTCCTTCCTGCATCCTCAAAGAGTACAACTTCTTCCTCAAGAACAACTTGTTCACCAAGGACTTGCCCTGATAAATGGATGCCAGTCTTTTCCACAAGGAAGAGGCAGTCTTTTCTTCATGCACGTTCAGAAGAACAGAGTCTGCCAAACAGAGCCTTATCAGCCCTTAGACTTTCTATCTGCCAGGTCCCAATCCTCTTGCTTCATGCCTTGAGGCATTGTTCCAGACACAACAGTCCAAAGATCTCGATCAACTAACATATCTTCCATTTTGAGTTTCCACAACTCAAAATTGCTACCATTGAATTTCTCTATTTCCATCCTACTGGATGTGCTTGCCATCTCAATCTATAATTAAAATAACAGACCTCTACCAGACTCCCACTGAAAAGGATTTAACACAAAAAACCCAACCCACTCACAAGGACAACACAACTGGCTAGGCTCTGATACCACTTGTAAGGAAAGCAGAGGTGCAGAAACACTTTCCTAATGCCAAATCCATAGGGAAGAATGCAATGTAGGGCTTTTAATTTTTCCAAATTACAATCTAATTAAGACACACATGAAAGATATACAAAAATAGAGCAAATACACAAAGACAGTGAACAACAGATTTACGTGGGAAACCCTTACGGGAAAAAACCCACCACACCAAATTGAATCTCTTTGTATTATTATAACAACAATTACATACAATCATAAATTCAACTCTCTAATGTTTCACAGTAGCTGCAACATTCACAGTTCAAAATCTCTCAGAAAAGCTCTCTACCTGTTCGATAAACTCATTGCATCCTTTAAAACAGAATCGATCTGCTTTAAATCTTATTCACTTCAGATTTTGTATTTTTTGCATCCTTATCCGCCATTTCCAATCATAGACAGTTTCCATTCGAGCCTTGATTTTTCCCTACATGCTATTTTTTCCAGCGTTGCAATTGATGCATAAAATCAACCGTCATCTTGCTTGAAAACTGCTTCCTATGATTGGTCCACGAAGCTCCACATAGGATGGTCAGGTTGGTCAAGAGCGTTTAAATTTGTTGGCATATCGGTGAGACACTCATAGTGTCTCTCCGATGCCACAAAGTTTCTCTATCGATATCGCTATAGCTTCCACGAGTCGGCAAGATGCTATAACGACTGTTACATGTCATAACGAAACCATCGATGTCCAATTCGATTCTATCGGCAAAGGTTTCCCTTATCGGCGAGACTCATATTGAATGGAACAAGTCATATCGAATTCAGAGAAACCATCGGCAAGACATACCGATGTCGCCAAGACCTTATGTCGAAATCTTCAAGTCATGTCGGTGTGAGCCACTCGGCATGACTATCGCTCTTCGGGGAGACTCATATCGAAGCAGAACTTCCACTGAAAGTCACCCTGTCACCAAGACTCGTGTCTATCGTTGTGACCTTTCTCCGAGCTCCCTAGGTCTTACTGAAGACTTACTATCGGCAAGACTCAAGACTTTCGCCGTGATGTTTCATTGAGCTCCATCGTGTCTTACCGAGTTGGCAAGACTCAAGCCCTTCGCCAAGACGTTTCTCTGAGCGCCCAAAGATATCCCAAAGACATTCTGTCAGTGTGACTTATAACTTTCGCTAGGACTTCTCAGTGAAATCTTTTTGTCACTGCGAAGACCTCCGAGAATCCTCCTGTCGGCGAGACATACATCGGTTACCAAGACTTCATGTCGAAGTCTTTAAGTCACCGTGATTGAACCAAAAGAAAACCCTCGTCGGTGAGACTTACCTTCTCGCTGAGAGATCTCCCCGAGATCCTTGTGTTAGCCCGATAGCAGTCTGCTATCGGTGAGACACTCACCATTCGCTGGGACCTCTCTCCGACACCCGTGAGAAAGCCTGATAGGATCAACTATCGCCCAGAGTTCTTCTGATCGCCAAAAGATCATGTCGAACTCAGAGAGTCACAACGATAGGCTTCATTCGGAAAGACATCAACTCTATCACAGCGATAGGATCATTTCAAGAGCTTCAAAACTGTTAGTTGCCCAGACATGAACACTGTCACAATGACTTTTCCCTTCAGGAGTTCCATGTCAGTAAGGATTGAGGCACATATTCCAACAGTTTCGACCTATTTCAATTGTTATAAGGTTTAAATCTTGGCGTGAAGCATGTGCGGATAGATCTTGAGCGGACAAGCTACATTTTGTATATTACATCTAATTAGGCCGACCTAATTGATGTTATAGGTGAAGCGGATATATAAGTTACATATTTTTTGATATTTTGAAGATGATTCAATATGTGATAAGAGTTAGTGGATGTGAAGTGTGTGAATATAGTGTGAATGCATAGCAGAGCAGAGTGTTGATTCAAATCAGTATGAAGAGTTTTGAGTCTATATTTTGAGCTTCATTGGAATTGTATTTCATGCATGTGTTAAATACAATTATAACAGTTCAAATATGGATGTGAGCCACAATTTCTTCTATCTCTTTTATTTCTTAGTGGGCAGTGAGTTCACCTATAGTGAGAACTTCTATAATATACTATAATCGGTTATAATATATTGTGAGCTAATCCTCACCACGGTTTTTCCCATGTAAAAATTATGGTGCTCATGTGTTATGTGGTATTATTGAATGTTTACACACTTTCCTTCATTACTGCAATAGAATACGCTATGTGAGTAGGATGTTTAAATGTTTAAATGGTTTAAAAGAATACTAATTCACCCCTCTCAGTATTCTGGGTGTTCAACAATTGGTATCAAAGCTTGGTTCCTTGGAAGGAGCTTAACTACTTAGGGAAGATCTTGGAGGTTGAACACATGGCTATTAGAAGATTACCTACTCCTTCAAAAGAGATTCCTAGTAGTGGATGTACAAAAGTGCAAGAAGAATATTGCATATTTGACATAAATGGAGAACTCAAAGTTGCTCTTGAAGATCTAGAAAGAATTGAAGGTGAAAACAGAAATCTGAAAGAAAATGTCAAAGAAGCAGATGAATGCATTAGAAAATTGAGAGAACAAATCAAGAAATTTAGAGAAAGGCATAAGGAGATCAGTGAGCAATTGAAGCAAGCAAATGAAACAGTAATTATTTGAGGGTGCAAGTTGAAGAAAGAAAAAGAGTTGAAGAATGATTGAATACAATGGTGAAAAGAAAATCTAAAGAATGCACAAAGCAAGTGAACGAGAAGTGGTGAATCTAAGATCAGATCTGGAAAAAGCAAGAAGTCATGATGAAAAATTCAAGATGAGTTCTACAAAGCTTGATGAAAATTGTAAATTAGAATGGCTCTAAAGATAAAGAAGGTTTAGGATTTGAAAAAGGTGAAAGTTCAAAAGAAGATCAAACACCTAATGCTGAGAAGAAGATTAATGAACAAATGAAGACTAAAGACAAGAAGAACAATGGGAAGCAAATCCACAAACAAAGGAATGAAGCCATAAGACCACTGGTTAGACAACCAAATGTATAAATGTACCCATCCTTTAATGGTTTTTATTATTCTTGCAATAGATTTGGACATAAGGCTATGGAATGTAGAAGCATAATGAATCAAAATATTCCACCTTTTTCTTGTCAATGTTTTACATGCAAGAGATTTGGTCATATAGCTAGTGAATGTAGAAGTCAAATGATGAATGGGTATGCAAATAGTAGAATGGTTCAATCTTTCAATGGTTATTGTTATGCATGCAATGGATTTGGGCATAAACCTAATCAATGTAGATCTAGAATGAGTGGAAGCAAGCTAGTTCAAAAGAATGTCGTATGCTATAATTGCAATTGACTTGGACACATTTCTAAGTTTTGTAGAAGCAAAAATATAATGAAGAAGGATAACCCGGTAAAGAAGAATGATCCAGTACAAAATATTGATTTGGAACAAACAAAGAAGGAGATGGACAAGATTTGGAAAAATAAGGAAGAGATCAAGATTAAGGATGAGTTTGTATCGACATATGGTGTAGATGTTTCCTCCATAAACTAGATTAAGAGCTTTGGCTCAAGGGGAGCTTTAATGGAAATTTTTCATCCCCTGCCAAAGAATTGGTGTTGATGCTTCAACACATGGATATGAGGTGTAAATCAATGTGGTTGATCTATTGGAGAAGATCATGGTAGAAAATATCATCTTGCAAAAGATTGCAAAGCATTTGAAGTTGACTGTGCAGACAGTTAGAGTTTTTACCAGCTTTTTAGTTTGAGTATTCAATGTGAATTAGGTCATGAAAAATGTTAATAAGTGATTACACTTAACCAAAATTCATTTTCAAACAAGTTTTCAAGTGAAGGAGAGTAGACGAAGAGCATAGTAGTGCATTTGAAGTGATTGAGTCTTGGTGTGTGCAAACACTAGTCGAAAAATCAAAGTGAAAGGTACTTACAAACTCTATTATCTTAATTTTTCAAAAATTTCTTTGAAATCAAGTTAGAAAATTTAGAAATGGCTACACCAAGGGTTGTGGATGTGTTTGAGATACCCCAACCTAAATTTAAGAAGCATCATGACAAATCCACTGAGGTCGATCTAGAAGGTGCTTTCTCGAGCGTTCCATATGGAGTCCTACACACAAAGGACATAAGGATATATATTCATGACAAGATTGAAGAGTATGATCACTCCAAACTGGTTGATGTGTGGATAAATGATCTCATTGGTGAGCACTTTGTATTGAAGCCAAAATATCAAAATCTGGTTGTGAAGGGGCTCGACATTCGGAAAGGGTTTCCTAACTTTTTCCTTGACTAAGCTTGGGTAAGGATTGCTCTGAACCACATCCATGATAAGTTTATATGGATAGATATTCCCAAACTAATCACAAAGGAGGTGATTAGGGAAGTTACAGGGTTGTGTTCCATGAGACCTATTTCGGTACTCAAATCTATTAATAATGAGATTTTAATGGAGCGAATAGGAGCAAAGTATGATAGGAGGACTTTGACCATCAAAGATATAATGAATACTACTATGAAGTACGCCTCCATGATGATAGGTTACAAGTTGTATTTCTCCAATAGGGAGAATTTTGTATCTTCCATTTCCATTAAAACTGCCTATGAGATGGCGAAGAGAGATAATTATGACCTATGTGATTTATTGAGGTAGCAACTCATAGATAATTTGCAAAAAATAAAGGATACCGGGTATTCCTTTAAGTATGGAACTTTAATTGTGTTTTTGTTGTTTTAGTTTTTGAAAGAACTCCTAAAAACAAAGAGTGTAGTGTCATTTAAAGGGAGACTTGTTGCTCATCAAATCAAAGACTTCTTATGAGGTCTAGGAAATGCAAAAGCATAGGAAGATGCCCTTGTGGAATTCTTTGCAGTTTTTTAGAAGAGGATACAAGAGAGGGAGAGAATTCCCCAGAAGATGGTTGAAAAATATAAGAAGGATATCATCTTCTTGGTTTCTAAAGATGAATGTATCATACAAGCAATAGAGCCAAGAACAATGTGGATCCCAAAAATGGGATATGAGATTACATAGAATGAGATCATTGTGTCCACAGATTATACGTTGAGAAAACCTAAGGACGGTATAGAAGGAAAATATGGGACTTATGAAGAAAAATCAATGGAGGTCCATCTAGACCAAAGACAATCTCAAATAAAGAATATTGTGAATAAGATGACCACAATGTTTGCAAAGGTAATGGGCCTCACATAAGAATAGGTTGAGGTAGGTAAGGCTAAATATGGAGCTATGAGAAGCTCATCAAGCATTAGAAGGTCTGATAACGCTACTACCACTCCTCTGGGTGCTCAGAAGTCCTCTAGGATTGCTCCCTCACTAGGTGGAACTAAGAGGAAGGAAACTAGTTCTCTTGCAAAGCAAACCAATGCTCTGGTGAAGGAGAAGTCATCTCTGGTAAAACAAGCAAAGAGGCATGAGAAAGAAAAGGTTACTCCAAAAGCACAACAATCTGGCTATGTGAGAAGGGTTAAGATCAAAGCTACATGAGAACAGTATTTGGGTGTCAATGTTGATGATGGAGAGGAAGAACAAGGACCATAGTTGGTTTGGAAGAGAAAAGGTGAAGATTCACCAGGTAAAGCTTGTACAGAAAGGAAGAAGTTTGGTATCATTGATACATATAGTGAGGCTGAGGTGGAAAAGGATTAGAAAGAATTTGTTGTTCATATGAAAGAAAAGAAAGCAAAAGTAAGCAAAGAGAGGACACCAGAAGAAAAGAAGCAAAAGCAAAAGAATCTGGTAAGAGCCCACAAGCCAATGAAATTTGATGCACTTTGTAATGACATTGTACAAAATGATATGTTAGCAGAGACTGGAACATTATATAATGAGGTTGATGAGGTGGACAAGGCCACTATAGCAGAAGATATTGTGAAATATATCATAGTTCTTGAAGTAGACATGCAAAATATAGAGAAACAGTTACCTGCAGAGCTTTGGAAATGCTTTGATTGCAAGGAGATAGGAAGCAATAGAAGAACAGGTCAAATTGAAGGCCTATTCATTGGAGAAGATAAGTGTTCCTCTGTTCGAGGAAAATAAGGCCACATTGCCACATTGTTTAATAAAGAACTCAAAACAAAACAAAGGGTGACAACCCTTATGATCAGAGATCAAAATGATCTTGAGAGGCTTAGGAAGGAGAGTATTGAAAAAGCAGAAGAGCTAGCACAAAAGTTGGGGATGACTCTAGAGAGAAAAGAGGAAATGAATGTGGAGATGTTTGATCTGGAAAAAAATGTTGAAGATGATGTACAGATGGATGATGCTCAATATGAGCATGAGGAAATTGAAGAAGATGCACAAGATAATATTCCTCTGCAAGTGGAAGGCATAATAGAAGACAATGTGGAGGCTAAGAAGGATGTTGAGAAGAATGAAAACTGGAGAAGATGCAGCTAAGGAGGATACTCTTACTCCTCTGGTAACTGACACACATGGTGAGAGAATACAAGACCAACTAGAGACTATCCATCATCTGAGTAACACAAACAATTCTATTGGTGATGGAGAAATAGAAAAAGAAGATGTGTAAAGGAATGAAGATGCCTTCAGAGATGAAGGAAAGAAAGAAGTGGAGACACCAGTTAGTACTAGTAATAATGAGAAGGAGAAGGAGCTAAAAGAAAAGATTGCAAAGGAAGAGGTAAAGGAAACTAGTGAATCCTCTAGAACCTTTGGAGATTATCTATAGAATCTACTAAATATACAATTGAAATTCCAACTGGTTGTATTAGCACAACTGTTATAGCTACCCATGCAAGAAGGAAATGTGGACCTTGCTAAGATTTCACTGCTCCACAAGTTACATCTAGGAGATGTCTTCCATGCATCTACACAAAAGGAAATCATTGAAACACATCAAAAGAGTGGAGAGATGATTGAAGAAGTTGTGAAGACCTTATAAGAGGCCATACCTAGAACACAAATTGAAAATTCACTCTCTGGTATGGAAAATCTAAAGGTTTTAATTGATTCATTTAAAGAGTATGCCTTTGATTTTGAAGAGAAACTTGAAAGATAAATTGATAAAAAGAGGGATGAAAAGAGGCTAATGGAAATTACAAAGAAGTGTGCAAAATCATACAACAAATTTCAAGATAGTTTCAAGGGTGCACAATCTTGTGTAGTTGAGGCCAAAGCCTTGTTCCAATTCTATATGAAGTGGCATGGAGCCACAAAGAGCATCAAATATGAAATGGACTCAATTGAGTCACAAATAGACAAAGCTTCCAGTGTATATGATCCAACAGAAGACTTAGATGGAAGCACAAGGTCAACAGTTGAAGACTTACATGAGTAGTTCTTCCAACTACAATCATAAAAAGAGAAGATTATTATGTGGTTTGGGAGCATCATGGATATGGTGAACTCAAAGTTTACATCAGTTGCTAGTGCCCTGAAGAGTGTTGAGAAGGCTACAAAGATCAATCCAGTACCCAACACTCTGAAAGAAGGGAAATGTTGTTTGATGGAGCTTGAGACCCAATGCAGGATGCTTGGCATAGCCAAGAAGATCTAGGAAGAGGGAAAACAAGAGTGGCAAGACCACGTTGCAAAGCTCCAAGAGTCAACTACTTCCTCTGATTGACAGTGTTTATATTTCTTTATGTATTCTTCAGTTCACTGTTTCAAACTCCTATGTACATATATAGATTGTGTATAGTGATTTTAGGTACAAATTTTGATCTAGTTATGATGTATAGCTCTCTTAGGGGGAGTTAGTTCAATTTTTAGTTTGTAAATATGAATATATTTGTTAGGGGGGATACAATATGTATGAAGGTTATTGTTTGCACCCTTTGCGCTTGAGTCAAAGGGGGAGAGTAATTTTGGAGATAATTTTGGTATGTAGACATCAATGACAAAGGGAAAGACTTTAGGAATAATAAGGAGATATCATTGATAAACTTGTTGGCAACACGAGCATGTGGAATTAGCACAAGGTATATAGCTATGCATTTCAGTGTTGTCATTGATGTCAACATTGTATCCCGGTACAAATACTATGGTGTAGATCACTTTGGGTGTCTTGAATATGTTTGAAGATGATTATGTAAGACAATTTTGCAAGAAGGTTTGATCCGGTGAGGCAATAGTTGTGGAATTTGACTAAGTGTCAATTTAGGTGATTCTATGTACAAGGGATCCGATATTTGGATTTGCACTGGTCTGATGATGAATATTTTTCTCTATGCTTTTAACATAATTTTGTTGGTTGATAGAGGAACCTAATTCTAGAGTTTCATCTTGTTTTGGTGTCTGGTTTTGGAGTTATGAGTAACAAAAGTTTGGCTTGACAGTTTTAGTCGTTTTCTAGTTCAACACATATACTTTGGTGAGTTTGCACTTCTTCGTGGATTGGTTTTTGGATTTATCATTTTTTGGAGATATTGATAGATGTCAAATGAGTGTATATTCCAGTTGGCGTAGATTTGGGAGGTCCGCACATTTGAATGTGGGTGTATAGTTGGTGAATTTTTCTATTAGGTAATTACCAATGCTGACCTAATGAGTTGGGCGTATTGCAGAGGTTGAACATGCTATGATCTACTATGTGGGATATTTTAGGTTTGTGATGACCTATTTAAATTTTTATAAGGTTTAAATATTGGCATGAAGTGTGTGTGGATAGATCTCTAACCAACAAGCTGCATTTTGTATATTACATCTAATTAGGCCAACCTAATTGATGTTATAGGTGAAGCGGATATATAAGTTAGATCTTTTTTGGTATTTTGAAGATGATGATATGTGATAAGAGTTAGTGGATGTGAAGTGTGTGAATATAGTGCAAATAAAGAGTAGAGAAAAGTGTCGATTCAGATCAATATGAAGAGTTTTGATTCCATATTTTGAGCTTCATTGGAACTTTATTTCATGCATGTGTTAGATGCAATTGTAACAATTCACATTTGGTTGTGAACCACAATCTCTTCTATCTCTTTTATTTCTCATTGGGAAGTGAGTCCACTTGAACAGTGAGTCCACCTACATTGAGCACTTTTATAATATACTATAACCAGTTATAATATATTTTGAGCTAATCCTCACCATGGTTTTTCCCATTTTGGGTTTTCCATGTAAAAATCCAGGTGTTCATGTGTTATGTGGTGTTGTTGAATGTTTACATGCTTTCCTTCATTACTGCAATAGAATATGCTATGTGAGTTGGATGTTTAAATGTTTAAATAGTTTAAAAGAATACTAATTCACCCCCCTTCTCAATATTCTGGGTGTTTAAGAGTCTCATGCCATAATAAGACATGGGAAAAGAGTATGGTTAGCCCTCACTATGTTAAAGAGTGCCTTCTCATGGAGTATCATGATTGGAGGGTATCCACAAATCAAATGGTTGAAAAGTATTCAAAAAATTTCAAGAAAATGTAATGGTAAGCATAAAAGCCAAATCCACAACCTTTCTTGCATCCTCCCTCCTTGTACTAAAATTGGAGCTTTTGAATATATTTTGTACATCCAGTAAAGTTTAAAGGATAGAGGAATTTTAGTAGTTTTTACAAGCTAAAGAAGGGAGGAGAAACTCACACGGTTCACTCATTGAAACTCACCTAATTCAACTATAGAGAGGATGATAGAGAATCAAGCTAGCTAAATATTTGAGGTCATGGTAAGAGGTTCTTTTCCAATAAGTGAGTCTAGAATAGTATCCATCACACACAAAGAACAAGTTTGATTGTTTGGCTAAGAAGAGGACATGTGTAGGCAAAGGGAAATTCAAAAAAGGGGGGTTTGAGCGAACCCCCCTTCACTCGAAGGGGGGTTCACTGAACCCCCCCTTTTTTTCCCTTCTCCCCCTCTTCTACCAAATTTCTGCAAAATTTTTCTTTTCAAAGCTCGGGTTGAGGATGAAATTGGAGGAAACTTCATAGACCCAATTAGATGATGGTAGTCCTCGAAATGAGCTATCCATCAAATATAATTTTAATATATTTTGGTTTTATTACGTATTTTTTTAGTTTAATTAAACATAGGTTTTCCATCTAAAATCAAGCTCTATGTTTTGCACATGTGGAAAAATACTAGATTATAAAAAAAATCTAAAAAATATGTTCATGCTAGGTATTGATGTCCTTGATCTAGTAAAAAATAATTGAATTTCAATACATACAAAAAAAATTATGTTGTTTACAATTCTCCTATGTCTAAATTATAATTGGTTTGACTTCAAAACTTAATTAAGAAAAAAATTCAATAAAACATTATGAAACCAAATGAACATGCTAGATATTGTATTACAAAGCTAAATTAAAAAAAATAGAATTTTATCCTTTATAGAAAAAAAGTTATGTTGTTTACGGTGAGCATCACTCTTTAAAAATGGTGTTTATTGTTAAAAACTAGTTTTCAAAGGAGACAAAAAAGAAATACATTCTGATTTAATTTTTTTTTATAAATAATTTAGAATCTACAGAAAAAATGTCACAAATCACTAGTTTGCATCATCTTCAAATTCCTCATGGTTTAGCAGCTATAGGTGCCTGAAAGTGAAAATTTAGTGAAAAAAATTCAGTTCAATGTCCAGTTTGGCCAAAAATTGTAAACCAGTATTGTGGGATCACCCCTCATTGAAATAGATACATGTCTTTCTCTACTTTTTGTGAATGAAAAATCAGAGGTAAGATTCAATCCTCTTGTTGCATGCACTCTTAAATTATCAATAGCTTTCAAGGCTACCTTGTCTCCCTAGTTAAAAGTGTGTTATTATTTTTCTAATCCATCTATGTCAACAATATATTCTAGTATTTTCCATTGAAGTTAAGTAGTTATAATAAAATACACATATACTCAACATGTTTTTGTTGTCACTTTGATAAAATTGATAAAGTAGAGTTTTGACATTGTTTTGAAAAGCATTGGATTGAAAAATGTGATCTAAATTACCACAATGTCAAGCATAGAATGCATCATGGACATTTTAAATTTTAGGAATTAAAATTGGTTTGATAATTCAATAAAAAACCTATAGCCTTATCACCATGGTTTTATGATCAAAAGCATTATGCTTTATATGACAGTTGTAAAGACTAGATACTCTTTAACTATATTTGAGAAATACTATGACCATAGTAAATCTTGTTAAACCATAAAGTGGTAGTGGCATGTTTGTTGTACTTATGACTGCTTGGGATCTATTTTAGAGGTAACATCAATGCACTAAATGCCTAGATATGTTATTTATTCATTGCTAGTCTATAAGTTTAATATGTACTTAAAATAATATTTAAGGGATTTTTGTGTAAGGAAATCCTCTGGAAACATGTGATGGTTAGAAAGTTGAAGAGTGCAATGATGATTATTATTTTGTATGTATATATTAAAAAGTGTTAATCTTGTTGAGTTAAAGGACCTCACTGTTGGATTCAGGAGATCGATTCAACAAATTTTGACTATAAATTTTCCCTATTTTGGCATCGAGAGCTTCTGAGGATTTTTTTTTTTGCTTCAAGGGTTGTACGACCCTTGTGCATGAAGTTAATTTTTTTTTTTTAATTGTTTTATATGGTCAATGATTTTTTTAATTTCTTTTTTAGAATTTTAAAAAATATATATTAAAATTTAAAAGCTCAGGGTTTAATTTTTTCAAAGGGGCGGTGGATTAATTTGTATGGGAGAATTTAGGGGGGGTACATGTAGGTACCCACACCCGTAGGCTTGCAGGCACTACCCTAGGCATTGGTGGCCTCCATTTAAATCCCCAACCACTGAAAAATATTCTTGGGTTGGTTTTTTTGGTTTTCTAGTATTTGAAGGGCCAACCGACAACCTTTTGATTGCTAGCGTCGTCCTTTTTCCAATCAGTGGCTTCAAAAAAAAAATCACCTTCAGTTTCTAAAAGGCTAGTAGCCTGTGACGACCTCATCAAAATTTCTCCAACAGTTTTTTATCGCCCAACAACTGACGGGGGTTTTTCTTCATCGGTGATGCCCTCCTTTGTGTTGAAATTATATGAACAGATTAAGTGCACAGGAAATAAATCAAAATCAGACAAGATAAAACAGTATATACCCTGGGAAAACCCTCCTCTTGAGGGAGAAAAACCTAGCAACAAAGATCTCACTTATATTTGATGCAACAGTGGTAGTTTAACAAAATACAGTCAGGTCTAACACAAGACCGATATGCAGATTCTTGCAATAAAGAACACCAGATAGCAAGCTCTAGATCACACCTGGTAATATTAGAATACAGATCTAATAATGTTTGCTTAGCACTGTAGGTCTTCAACTCTCAGACTTTGACAACACTTGACAAAAACGAACTGGTAAATTCGAGATGAGATCGCACTTGGATGAAGTCACCGAACTGGTGTATGCGCACTTAGATCTCAGATGAGTTCGCACTGATCTTTGGCATAGTCCACACCTTGACCCAAATTCAAATCGATAGAGATGATTTGCAGTCACTTATTCACATGTAGCAATCTGTTCGCACTTGATGGAAGTATTCGCATTTGATAGAGTCGAGCTTCTTTATTGTATTCGCACTTGAGAATAACCGATCTGGAAAGAGCTTTTTCGATGATATCAAATGAATGACTAAACTGTGCATATGTATAGGAACCGAAGTCTTTAATGTCGGCCTCTTACAAAATCTCATGTCTTTTTAGTGAAGTCGGCCTAGCATATTAAATGTCTTTTATGAGTTTCAAATTTTACATGTCGGCCAAAGCATGAGATACAAAACAATAAAAGGTAAATTGAATAGCCAATGGCTATATTCAATTTAAGACTTTCTCGAAGGAAGTGAGCTGGAAGGATCAACCGAAGCTGCTATAACATTAACACTCCCTCTCAGCTAGGGAGAGAACTTCCAGCTGAAGACAAATCATCTGCCACCATTGCCTGCAATCAAATATAAAGAGAGATATATATCACCTCAATGTGATATCAACCATCACATGGTTAAGTACTGGTGTTCATCACTTGCGTGATGGTGTCACCTCAATGTGACTTTCACCATGGCTCTCCCAGAGGTGAAACACGAGTGTAGAAAGATCATCACGGACTCTCTCACGTGATGTTGTCATGGAGTCACACACATGACATCCACCATGACTCAGCTCAGAGGGTGGAAATGAGGGATTTCACCTCAAATTCTTCCGTCATAGAAGAATGTGCAATAGTAAGTACAAGTGTTCATCACTTGCGTGATGTTGTCACCTCAATGTGACTTTCACCATGGATCTCCCAGAGGATGAAACACAAGTACAACATATGTCATGGAGTCGCACACATGACATCCACCATGACTCTCTCAGAGGGTGGAAACAAGGGCTTTCACCTCAAATTCTTCCGTCACAGAAGAAAATGCATTAACAAGGGATTTCTGAACTTCTCTCATAGAGAAGAACTCATTAAGCAAGGCTCACGATTCACGAGACTCATACTCTCCAAGGCTGGATTCTCCACCATACCAAGCTTGTCTCAAAAGTACACGAAACTTTACCCTGGCGAGAGCTTGGTGAGAATATATGCCGTCTGTTCATCAGTGCTAATGTACCTCAACTGTACAACCTTTCCAGTACCATATCTCCGATATAGTGGTACTTGATCTCAACATGCTTGGTTCTGTCATGAAACACAGGATTGACAGAAAGCTTACACAACTCTGATTATCACAATGAATAATGGTGGGCTCCATTGATTGTCCAAACAATCCTGCAAGGAGCTTACGAAGCCACACTGCTTCTCAAGTTGCCATGCAAGCTGCAATATACTCAGCCTCTGCTGTACTCAATGCTATAGAGGACTGCTTCCTGCTGCACCAGGAAATCATGGCAGAACCCAAACTGAAGCAACAGCCAGAGGTGCTCTTCCGATCCGTGACACAACCTGCCCAATCAGAATCAGTAAAACCAAGTAACTCCAAGTCTGCGTCTGAAGTGTACTTCAACCCATATCCAACTGTGCCACGCAAGTATCTCAGGATATGTTTAGCTGCAACAAGATGTATCTGTCTCGGATCACACATAAACTGGCTAAGTGCACTCACTGCATAGCAAATATCAGGTCTAATGTTAACTAGATACATCAAAGATCCAATCAGCTGTCTGTATAACGTAGGATCCACCAAATCTGAACTAGCTGCAACCTCCTTCAATTTATGAAGATTGGTCTCCATGGGAGTAGACATGGATTTGCAATCCATCATGCCAAATCTCTTAAGTATGTCAATGGTGTACTTCCCTTGATTTAAAATCATACCATCTGACTTTTGCCAAACTTCTAAACCAAGGAAGTAATGCATGAGCTCAAGGTCCTTCATCTCAAATTCAGAAGTTAAATCCTTCTTACATTCAAGAATTAGGTGATCTTCTCCAGTGAGGATTAGATCATCAACATATAAAACCAAAATTAATGCATCACCATTGATTATCTTGAAGTAGAGATTGGAATCAGCATCATTCTTCAAGAACCATAGGCTTGATAGATACTGATCAATCCTTTCGTACCATGCACGAGGAGCCTGCTTAAGACCATACAAGGCCTTCTTCAGTTTGCAAACATGTGACTCCTTCCCATGAATCTCAAATCCATCAGGTTGCTCTATGTAAACCTCTTCCTCAATTACTCCATTGAGAAAAGCTATCTTCACATCCATCTGGTGAATCTTCCATCCTTTAGATGCATCAATAGCAATGATGGTTCTGACGGAAGTGTAGCGAGCAACAGGAGCAAAGGTCTCATCATAATCAACTCCCTCTTTCTAAGAAAACCCACGAGCCACAAATCTTGCCTTGTACTTCTTGATGCTTCCATCTGCAGCATGTTTAATCTTGAATAGCCATTTAGAAGATACCATAGACTTGCCCTCGGGTCTAGGAACGACATCCCAAACATCATTCTTAAGAATTGACTGATACTCCTCTGTCATAACATCTCTCCAGACTTGAAGACTGGAAGCTTCCTCAAGCACAGGAAGGCTCAGATTCTATAATCTGACTCATCAAGGCAACATAACTGGAGAACTTATGTGGCCTTTTGCTTTCTCTGAATGTGCCTCTAGGAGCTGCAAAGTTTTCAGCCTCTTGCATAGTGCGACTAGCCCATAGAGGTCTCTTCCTCCCAATAGCAATGTCAGTAGGCCCATCAGTAGGTTCCAAGGGTTCAACTGGATCAAGATCTTCCTTTGGTTCCATTGTCTCCCTCTGAATCTCAGGAGTATGGTCAACCTCCATGTCCTGAGGAGACTCTTCATTATCAATCTCCATATGAATCCCTCTGGATCTCCTGAATGCAACATCTTCCTCGAATGTGACATCCCTATTGATCTCTATCAACTTCTGACCTGGAATGTAAATTCTGTAAGCTTTTGAAGTCTCACTGTAGCCCACAAAGATTCCCTTCTTGCCAGAAGGCTCCAGTTTGGTTCTCTTTTCTTTGGGAACATGAACATAGATAGGACAACCGAAGATCCTCAAATGGCTGACTTCAGGCTTCTTCCCTGAAAAGGCTTCTTCTGGAGTCATATTCTCCAAGATCTTATGAGGGCATCTGTTCTGAACATATACTGCTGTCCTAGAAGCTTCTGCCCATAGGAAGGTTTGCAAATCTTGATCATGGATCATGGCCTTTGCTGCTTCCACAATTGTCCTGTTCTTCCTTTCGCAACACCATTTTGTTGAGGATTATAGGGAACACAGAGCTCCCTCTTAATCCCTGCATCAGTACAAAAGTTTCGAAAACTACTAGAGGTGTATTCTCCACCATTGTCAGATCTGAGGACCTTGATTCGTTTACCAGAAAGATTTTCTACTAAAGCTTTAAACTCTTTAAACCTATCCAGTACTTCCTCAGATTCTTTAGATTTCAAAAAATAAATCCAAGTCTTCCTAGAGTGATCATCAATAAAGAGAACATAATACAAAAAACCACTCGAAGAAGGAACATACATAGGACCACATAAATCAGAATGAATTAGGTCTAAAATACACTTAGATCTATTTTCTCTACTATGAAAGGGGGCTTTTATATTCTTACCTAATGCGCAGCCCTTGCATGTACCTTCGTGCTCCTGGATGAATTTAGGGAGACCCGTCACCATCTTCTCCATAATGGGTAGAGATCGGAAGTGCAAGTGAGCCAATCTCCGATGCTAAAGATCACAAAGACTGGAAGAGTCATGCACCAATGCTTGTAGAGGATGTGAGCAAACCTTGTAGAGGTTATCATATCTAACTCCAATTACTTGAGCATCCTTGAAGTTAGAGTTCTGCATCCACACTAGAACTTTTCCTTTGGAGAAGGCAACTTGATATCCTTTATCTTCCAAAGCAGAAATGGAAATAAGATTGGGCTTGATTCTGGGAACATAAAGAACATTACCCAATTGAAACGATATGCCGGAATCCAAGTGAAGTGTGGAGGTCCCAATTCCCTTTATGGAGTAGCTGGCATCATCTTCAATGATGACTTGTTCAGATGATTCCTTTTCCACCAAACTCGATAAGTGCTCCTTGAATCTGGTTATATGACGGGAGGCACCACTGTCGATTATCCAGGTGTTGGAGTTGGAAGGTATACAGCTTGATAATGCTGAATGAGACATGGATTCACTTGAATCCTCAACCTTCAAATCATACACCATCTTGACAGTCTGAACAAATGAGATAATCTGAGTGCAATAATCTGATCATGATCCTCAAACCTGCTCTGATACCATGTTGAAATTATATGAACAGATTAAGTGCACAGGAAATAAATCAAAATCAGACAAGATAACACATTATATACCCTGGGAAAACCCTCCTCTTGAGGGAGAAAAACCCAACAACAAAGATCTCACTTATATTTGATGCAACAGTGGTAGTTTAACAAAATACAGTCAAGTCTAACACAAGACCGATATGCAGATTCTTGCAATAAAGAACACCAGATAGCAAGCTCTAGATCACACCTGGTAATATTAGAATACAGATCTAATAATGTTTGCTTAGCACTGTAGGTCTTCAACTCTCAGACTTTGACAACACTTGAGAAAAACGAACTGGTAAATTCGAGATGAGATCGCACTTGGATGAAGTCACCGAACTGGTGTATGCGCACTTAGATCTCAGATGAGTTCGCACTGATCTTTGGCATAGTTCGCACCTTGACCCAAATTCAAATCGATAGAGATGATTTGCAGTCACTTATTCACATGTAGCAATCTGTTCGCACTTGATGGAAGTATTCGCATTTGATAGAGTCGAGCTTCTTTATTGTATTCGCACTTGAGAATAACCGATCTGGAAAGAGCTTTTTCAATGATATCAAATGAATGACTAAACTGTGCATATGTATAGGAACCGAAGTCTTTAATGTCGGCCTCTTACAAAATCTCATGTCTTTTTAGTGAAGTCGGCCTAGCATATTAAATGTCTTTTATGAGTTTTGAATTTTACATGTCGGCCAAAGCATGAGATACAAAACAATAAAAGGTAAATTGAATAGCCAACGGCTATATTCAATTTAAGACTTTCTCGAAGGAAGTGAGCTGGAAGGATCAACTGAAGCTACTATAACATTAACACTTTGTAGCTGACAGTGGCAAAATTCAAAGTTGAAAACTTTTTCACTCTGGTGTGACCTTTTTCAGCCCTTCATTAATTTCTCAACGATCATTGAATTTCTCACCACCAACCTCATTTTCCAGATGTAAAAAAAAATTTGGCAAAATTTTTCAGTTGGTACGTTTCATGGCAAACTGAGAATCTTTTCAGAATATTTTGTGCACTTTTTGGAATATTTTGTCGACAAATTTTTTGTGTAGGGGGTCAATTTTTTTCGAGAATAAGAGAATATTCCTAGAAATATTTATTGATGTCATGTTGATGTCAACATGACGTTAGTTGTACAGTCAGCATGGCACGACCCCTTTTGACCCTTCTTTGGCCCTTAGGAGCGGTTTTTTATTTTGGCCATGACTTGGGCATACGATATTATTTTTTGGAAAACCAAATATCATTGAAAAGCAGGTTCTTCCAACTTTCCATTTATGTGGGTCTCATTACCTATTTTTTACTATTGGTGTATTCTATAGCCTGTTGAAGTTAGAGGTGTTGTTTTCAATCCTGAGCTCATAAATTTTGACTTGTTTCTTTGTTTTTCGCAATTCCACCAGCATTGGGGTGGCCTTTCAGAGCTCTTCACATCCATCCATGCACATTTTTCTAGATTTCTCTTTAGGTACATTTTATTCAAGTGTATAAGAGCGAATTTGCACCCTATATGCAAATACCCTTTTTTCCTTTATCCACCTTAGAAAACTAAGTTCAGAGGCTTAATTCCACCTAAGCCCGATGCTTGTATCCCACTTGGCACTTGTTTTGAGCATTGGTGGAGGCGTTTTTGTCACAGACACCTGCATGGTGCGCAGACGTCCGCACAACGTGCTTACATCCTTGGAAAATTCTTGCGACTGAACCTACAAAGGCATTACTCTTCTCACTGGAGGTGAAGTTGTAATGCCCCTATTGGCCGACTGACCTGAATATGGTTGTTTTCTTCCCTCTTCAAATTCTTTCTTCATTCCTTCATTGTGTAGACATGGAAAATATACCTACATACTTGATCCTGATTACTAACACCGTTTCATCCTAAATCATCCCTTGGTCTAACCATTTAACCGAATACCCTTATTTGATTAAATTCATCAATTTTCCTCCCTTAATTAAATAAATCATTTATCTAATTAAGTCATTCTCTCTTGTTAATTAAATTAATCAGTTTGATCTAATTATCCCTATTTAATTAAATAATCAATTTTATTTGATTAAATCTCTAAAGTCTATCCATTAAATTAAATAAATTAAAACCTTATTTAGTTTAATCTAACTTCATCTCCTTAGTTAAATAAATCAAAAATCTTTATTTAATTAATCTTGAAATCATATTCTTCTCATATTTGATTTAAATCAATCCATATATCTAAGTCAAATTTGTCACATCAACTAATCTCTCATTAAATCAATTAACCTTGATTAATTTAATATATTCTCATGTCCCATCCTCTAGCTTTTGCCACTTGCACATGAAAATAGATTGAATTCATTTATTAAATCTCTATTTTCTCTCAACATGGCATA